>CALNXK010000285.1:37500-215000 GCA_942486035.1 Porites lobata
GCGAAATTTTTTTGTTTTTGTTTTTTGTTTTGTTTTTTTTTTTTTATTGACAAAAAAAAAATTAATTACAAATACTTGTTATTTTAACTATGAAAAATAATATATATATCTATATGGCAAAAAACAAACTAAATTTGTAAAGGAAACAAAAAACAAAAAACAAACAAACAAACTAAATTAAAAGGAAAAAGACGCAAACCTGATAAGTGAAACAGTATAGCAGTAAAGTTTAGCTTGAAGGAAATGACACTAGCATTCACGTATCTAAAGAAGTTTGTCCCATGTTTTTTTGAATTGCGATAAGCGGTTAGATCTAAAAGCAATGGTGCGAAGAATATCAATTTTGTTGTTGAGACGCAGTAGAAAACTGTCAAAGTCCAGGACGCCGTTGCGTACGCTTGTAGCAAAAACATTATATTCGGCGACAATCAAACAGTAATTAAGCACTTCCCAGTTATTTGACTCTTTGTGCCAACCATATAGAATAGTGCTTTCAGATAAAGTCAGTTTGTGATTAAATTTTTCGTGCCACCATTTAGAAAAACAAGTCCAAAACGAAGAGGATACTCTACAGGTAATTAACATATGTTTTAGAGATTGACATTAAAGGTTGCATAAAGGACAAACATCAGTATCAGTTATGCGCGCGCGGAAGTGGCCAGATTGGGTAGGTAAAATGTTGTGAATAATTTTGACTTGGAACATGATCAGTTTTGGATCTTTCAAGATTTTGAACGGGAGCATGTAGATGTAAGGAGTTTCCTCTTTGGTGAACCCATGATCTAGAATTCTGCCTTCAGCAGTGGGTACTGAGAAGCTTTTATCAAGTATGGAAGAATAGGCTTCTTTTGTGGAAGAAAGCTTCAAGGATGTTTCGCACTTTTCAGATTCATCATGCACGCCTGCTTTGACTCGTAGTGCACTTTTCCATTTAGTTGGGATTGCTCTTAAAAGGCCGTAATAAGTGGTAAAAGGAAATTCAAAGTTATATTTCTCTTTCATTTCTGATAAGGTACAGGGGCGGATCTAGGGGGAGGGTGCAGGGGGTGCGCACCCCCCCTTGAGATGACCTGCGGTTTTCTAATACAACTGGTATTCTTCAAAAAAATAAAAAAAAAACTATGTGGTTTATTGGTGTTGAAGTAGAGCAAGAGACGAGTGCACCCCCTCCTAAAAAAAAATCCTGGATCCGCCCCTGAGGTAAGAAATTTAAGGTTAACATTTAGAAGGTCTTCGATGCAACGAATTCCACTTGTACACCGGTAAACACTTGTAAATCGGTTTTCCATCAATACATATGATACGGTTGTTCCAAATTATTTGTTTTTTTATGGAAATTTGCTTGTCACAGGTTAGTCTTCTGAAGTCATGCCAGTAATTTAAAATGGTGTGGTAAAACTCCGGGAGGTTCTCTAAGTTGAGTAGCTTAGGATCGTAGTCGCATTCGATGAGGAACTCTAGACCTCCGTATTGGTTAAGAGCTTGATTTGGGATTTTTTTCCACGATGCATTACTTGATTCAGCAATACGCTTTATCCAAGCAATCTTTAGCGACCGCTCCATGATTTTAAAGTCAATCATTTTTAGGCCCCCACAGTGTTTTTCACCAATGATAGTCTTTTCCTTAATTTTGGGAGCTTACCCTCCCAAATGAAGCTGAAAATAATCTTATTAATTCTGTCTATAAGGGATTTAGATACGGTCAGTAACGAACTGCAATATATGAGTTTCGACAAACCTAATGTCTTGACAATATTGATTTTGCCAATTAAACTTAGCTTTCTTTTTTTCCAATTATTGAGTGTTTTTTCAAAAGAACAAACCTTTTCTTCAAAGTTAAGGGTGTTGGCTTGCTTTAAGTCATAGGAAAAGTGTATACCAAGGGCATAGACTGGTTCTTGGGGCCGTTTAAAACCAAACGGCTTGTCTTTGCGCGACCTCCAAGATCCTAACCACAACGCTTCGGTTTTGTTTGTGTTAAATTCGAGACCACTGATCTGCTTGAATTTGTCTAAATGTTTTAGTAATTGTGTGACAGAATCAAGATCTCGCACCAAAACGGTGGTATCGTCTGCGTATTGAGTTATCTTAATTTCCTTCTGACCGACTTGGATGCCTTTAATAGAATGGTCTTTCTTAAGTACTCTAGCTAAGAGTTCGATTCCAACGACGAAAAGGAGGCCAGATAGTGGGCAACCTTGTCGCACACCTCGCTCGAGAAGGAAGAAGTCCGATGCATGACCATTGTGCAGTACACAGCTCGATGCTTGGTTGTAAATAACTTAAAACCAGTTGAGTATGTCAGGGCCAAAATTAAACGTTTGTAAAGCGGCTCTTAAGTAGTTCCATTCTATTGTATCAAACGCTTTTCGAAAGTCAAGAAATATGGCAATACCGGGGTTTTTTCTTCCTGCTTAGTGTGAGACATTACATCTTGAATTAGTCTAACGTTTTCACCGATAAAGCGTCCTTTAATGTAACCAGTTTGGTCAGAGTTTATGATTTTAGGAAGGACTTTTTCTAGTCTTTTTGCAATAGATTTTGTCAGAATTTTGTAATCAACGTTTAGTAGAGATATGGGTCGCAGGGTTTCAAGTAAAGTTTTGTCTTTGTTCTTTTTGGGGATGAGTGAAATAATTCCGCCCTTTTGGCTGATAGATAGTGAACCTTTTTGGAAAGCATAATTAAAACTGGCAGTCATCTCAGTGCCAAGGTCACTCCAGAAGAATTTGTAGAATTCTGCAGAAAAACCATCAGTTCCTGGCGTTTTATTGTTTTTAAACTCTTTTAAGGCAGTTAAGCATTCTTCTTTTGAAATCATGCCTTCACACAGTATTTGTTCGTTTTCATCTAGCGGATCAATATTCTCTAAATTGAATAAATCAGATTCAGGCAGATTATCCTGGGAATTTTGCGACTTGTAAAGAGTTTCAAAAAAAGTTTTTTGTTCTTGTAGTATCTCAAACTGATCACAAGTTACCTGATTGTTACGAAGTTTGAGCCTTGTGACTGTTTTTTTTAAATGATTTCGTTTTTCCAGGTTGAAGAAGTATTTGGAGTTTCGCTCACCAAACTCATGCCACCGAGCTTTGCTCCTAAGAATGGCGCCTTCTGTTTTTTGTCGCATGATCGTTTGAAGGCGCAATTTTGTCGCGTAAAGCTCGTTCAATATCCTTTTGTCGCTAGGGTTTTGTTCACACTTTTGCATAAGTTCATTAACTTTATTTTGACGGGCAGCCTCTTCATTCCTCTTGTTCTTAGCTTTGATTTTTGAATACTTTATTGTGAATCCGCGAATTTCCATTTTAATTAAGTCCCATTTTAGACCTAAGTCATCCAGGTCAGCATATTTATCTTTGAAATCCGGTAGACTTTCACGGATTGCGGAAGTAAAGTCTTCGTCGTCTAATAGAGAATTATTACATTTCCAAAAACCAGGAGCTTTAGGTTGCAATAAATCTTCTGTCTTAAGATGTAAAGTGACAGCCGAGTGATCAGTTTCAGAGGCGTTAATTATATTGCAAGCATGTGTGTCACTGCTGAGTTCTTTTGAAATTAAAAAGAAGTCTAGTCGGCATTGGATTTTTAGCGATTTGTTTCTCCAAGTGAAGCGGTTGTCGTTCGGATTGCGATAGCGCCAAATGTCTGTTAAATTATAGAGGTTCGCAAGATGCTGAACTTCTTTAATTACTGTGGATTTTTTCCAAACTGGATTTCCTCCTTTTTTGTCATTTTCAGAAAGAGCGCAGTTGAAGTCACCTGCGAAATTTCGTTTCGGTTCATCATCAAGCATGCGAAATTTCGTCGACGTTAGAACAATAGATGTATCAAGATTTAGCCACTTTTTCGTCTGAATGGAAAGTTCACAATTTGTTCGCCGAAATTCGCAGATTTCGGCGACATCAGCTTTCATTTCTTTTGCACAATACTGTACATCAACCTGTTTTCAAAGTTGGCATTCGTCAAGTAAAAAGTTTAAAACAAAGCATTTAGTAAATAGCTCAGCGCCCAATTCAAGGATAGCTGCATGACTTCGGCTTCTCAAGGCACTAGTTTCTTTAAGTAAGCTAGCTGCTATTATAGGCTTTGAAAAATTGTCCTAGCATAATTTTTGGCATAATTTGTTATCACAAGCATTATTTTCACCTATTTTCCGAAAAATAGCACTCGTCTGCTGGCATATTTACACTTTTATCTAGTTTTACAGTACAAAATGGTCATTTATTGATCATGCAACCGAGCCGAGCTCAATCTTACAGGCAAATTGACGTAATTAACGAAATTAATTTTTTCTCTTCGGGAAGTGACTCACGACTGTTTCCACAGAACTCAATGCATGCGCATAACTAATTCAGTTAACCAACTGAAGATGGCATCCGCGTGCTGGTTGTTACTAGTAGTTGTCAGACAATGAATTATGGACTCTTAAAGTTTCTAGATGTAAATAGAGTGAACGGGTTTGCCATTTACTTGTACACAGTAGAAGCTATCAGCATTTCTGCATTTTTGACTAGCGTAATTCAAAATAAAAGAGACTAATAAAGGGCATAATTTTAGAAATAAACGAACATTGCTAAGTAGAATATTATGCCACTTTTGCGAGCAAAAGCTGTCAAAGCCTAACTGACGAGTTACGAGTCTTCATTGCCAATATCATCACGGCTAAACTGACAGACGACCAATAACATCCATCTGACGACCAATACTATCTACTGACGTGATACAACTCGCTTTGACTCTGAAGATGACTAGCGCAAAGGCTGTCGAAACGCCAGTCACTGGCAACAACAGCAGTCCTTTTCGACTACGTACACCCGGACCGTACTCAACCTGCTTACTATCATTATTATACACTTAATTTTATATGTTAAGCTAGACGTCTTGCGCAATGGCACTCCTTTTGCAAGACTAGGAATTTTTAAATAAAGGTTGAATAAAGGGGGAACTGTGAACAAAGAACGGAATTGTCAGGCAAGACAATGTGACTATCACGGAAGAAACGGTAAGAGCACAAAGCAAACAGAGTTCAAGGATTCTGGTTGAAGAAGCTGACCTCCCTTCATGACCGAATTGCAGAACAGCTTGACGATGTTCTGAATGGGAGGAAGGTGATCGCAGAGTGGATGACGCTGGGCAAAAAAATTGTTGAGTTTAAAGACCCTGGGAATGGGGTAAACAATTATCGTCCAATACCATGTCTACCCTTTATGTGAACTCTGTCGACAGGTTGGGTGGTCTCGGAAAGCACGTACAACTTCCTGATTAAAAATAATTTTCTGCCAGAAGAGCAAAGGAGATGCCGAAAAGGCAGTTAGGTAGCCTGCGAGCAGGCTCTCCTCTTTGGGCGAGAAAAGCGAGTCTCGCGAGAATGCGCGTTCTCGCGAGGCTCGCTTCGCTTGCCTAAATAGGAGAGCTTGCTCGCAGGCTAGCAGTTAGGGGACAAAAGATCATCTGTTGAGTCATAAGATGATTCCGCAAGACTGAAAGAAGAGACAAAAACTTATCAATGGCATGGGTGGATTACGGGAAAGCTTTCGACCTGGTTCCAAACGGTTGGATAATAGAGTGCCCAGACCTCTTAAAAAATTGCCCACAATATGCATCAGAGTGTTTACAATAGAAAGCATGCAAGGTTAGAAGACAAATTTAATATCATCGGGTGAGATTAGAGAAAGTTAAAATTCGAAGAGGCATCTTTCAAGCTGATAGTCAGTTTGCCACCACTACTGTTTGTAATGTACACTACCGCTGACCCTTTACTGAGAGAACTAAATAAAGGCTACATCATAGGAAATACAATGATTAAATCACCAGTTATTTATGGATGATTTAAAGCTGTTTGGGAAAAGGGAGAGTCAAGTGGAATCCCTCGTGAATACTGTGCATACAATGATTAAGGACTTGGAATGGGTCTTCAAAAATGCGGGGTGTTGGTTTTGGAGAGAGCTAAGGTGGTTGGATGTGAAAGACTTAGCTTACCAGCAGGGAAATAATAAATGAAGTGGGTAAAGGTGGATACAGATACCTCAGGATTCTAGATCTAAATAAAGTAAGCGACGAAGAAATAAAACAACAGCTCAAGAAGGAATTATATAAGAGACGCCTCAAGCTGATTCAGAGCTCAAAACTTCATGGGGGAAACAAGATCATGGCAGTCAATATATGGGCAGTTGCTGTGCTGTAGTACGGAACAGGAGCTTTAAAGTGAACAACAGAGGAGCTGAAGTAATTGGACAGAAAAACTCGAAAGTTGATGACCATGCATGGTGCACCTCACCCTAAGAGTGATATTAATTAAAAGGCTTTACGTCTCAAGAGGAAAAAGCTGATGGGGTTTAATAAGTTGCGAAAGATGTATCCCGAGCAACGAGAACAGTGTGTGGTACTTTGGGAACAGTAATGGAAGGCAGTTGATGGAGAAAGTGAAAGCATCGGGAGTGGCAGGTGTAGAAGCTGCTGTAAACCAGAGAAATTTAAAAAGGAAGCAGTAGAAGAAGTGAAATCATGGAGACGTGAATAAAATAAATGATCAGTTTCTGAGGCAGCTGGAAGAAAAGGGTGATGACATGGACTTGGCTAAAAAAAAACTGACCTAAAATCCAGCACTGAAGCTCTCATCTGTGCGGCCCAAGAACAAGCTTTGAGGACGAATTATGCAAACTTTAATACGGACAAGAGTGTAGAATCTCCATTGTGTTTAATGTGTCACGAGAGAGGTGAAGGTGTTACCCATGTCATTAGTGATTGCAGAAAACTTGCGCAAAAAGAGTACAAGTGTACATAATAATAATAATAATAATAATAATAATAATAATAATTAATAACGAAGCAAAAAGGCACGAAGAATGTTCAGGCAAATACTTGTATCAATAGAACGCCGTTTTATTTTAAATCTTCCCCTGTAAGTTGTAAACTTCTTAGACCTTGTCTTTAGTACTAAAATTAAACATCACCAATTCGTGGCTATCTCGTTTTCAAATTTAGAAAAAAAAAAAAAAAAAAAGAAGTTATGCCTCTTAAGTTTATACCTTTCTCTTGTTAAGAAAATTCAAGAAGCTGGGAAGGAAATGAAAGCGTGGAAAACTGTTGTTTCTCGAACATGAATAGAAAGACGGGAATTTGTATAGACAACATAAGTAAAAGAAAAGGGTTAATGGAAAAAAAAGCATGTATAGTCAAGTAGCGTGCCTCCATTAAATAAGATATGTTAGAGGATATCGCTAAAGGAGAGTCATTTTGGGGGTCTCCCCTTCGTCTGTGAACCAGCAACAGGCAGATATGGGCTTTACGCCGGCCTTTCAAGCGCCTTACAATTGATCACAGACACTCGCGTCAGAACTGCCCAGTAAGCTGTTAGTTGTATGGCTGAAATGTTAACCGTCTAAAAACACAATTGATCGGCATCCGCGAGATGGTTAGAATCTCGACATATTTGTTGTGAAGTAGTTTTGTGTTTGTTTTAAAAGTCATTTTTATCATGAGGATTTTGCCGATAGTTTTTTTTGTTCCCAAGCTCGCGCTAGTGCGTAGGGTTTCCTTATGTTTAGGTTTGAAGAACAAGGTTAATCCACATTTGTGTTAACAGGTTTTTTGAATGTTATTATTTTTTTATTGGGTTTGTCGATATGTGTCATCATTTATCTTGTGGTTAAATTAAGTCTGATTGTCAGCCCCAGAAGTGAGTACGTTTGGGGTTATAGCTGACCTTGATTGTTATATTACCCACATCGGAGTTCCTGTTTAGGTTTAAGGTCGAGCCGCCTCGTCGGTTTGGTTGTAAAGCTTTTACTGCTTTCCTAGTTCTTGAATTGTACAACCTTATGACTTTGTTTTCACCCATGTTTGTGATCAACAGGAAATTCGCATAAATCACTAAGAAGGGCGTTGGCGTTACTCTCGTGGTCAGCAAGCGTGAACGTACCTACGTTTAAATTATATAAGTTGACAAAAATTTGGTGCAGTACGTTGTTGTTGAGCTGTAGTATAATAGTTGAGCTGTTGAAGATGTTAAAGTGCTCGAGTGTGTTGCTGACAGTCATTAAAAGAAGAAAAGCATCCAAGTTTTGTTAGAGTCCCCGAATCCTCACGCTCTCGCTAGTGAGCTAACCACTCCGTCAAAGAACCCTCATATTTTTGATGCCACAATGTGGAATGGGATAATCACATCACACCTGCTTAGTCACTCCTGCCTTAATTTCTCCCATAAATTGTGAACGCGCTCTAATAATGATCATAGAAAGAATCTTGCATCCTCAAATGTTGCAGTATAGTGTACGACTGGCTGTGATAAACGTTTGATAATCCCATCTGATAACACACCTAATGTTGTTAATGTACCTTCCTGAAGTGCTCATGAGTAGTTATTAAGGGATAAAATTAAGCCCCGTTCTTTATTCTCGTTAGATTCTGTCTTCCATCGTACTAATGTAGATATTATTGGCCTCTCAAAACAGGACACTAAGGCAATATAGAACATCGAAATGGTTTTATTTGCACAAAGATGGTCCCAGTGTAAGATTTTTCAAGAAACAAACGATGCCCGATAGACCTCTATGATATATTTTATCCTTATAAATAGAAAGAATCAATTCGATAAGCTTCGCAGATTAACATTATTTTATTTATTTTTCTATAAAACTGTATTTTGAAACGGTATAATAGTCTCTTGTTTCTTTGTAAAGAAGACTTAAGCCTTTTTGTTTATTAAACAAGAACACAAAAAGATGAATGAGAGAGTTCATAGGTCAGAGGCAAATTTAAGTCAATGAGGTACGATATATTAATAGTTTGCGAAGGTTTACGAAGCGTAAAACACCACAACAAGCTAACTAAACACTGAGACTTTCAGTAGCATCAAGATATAGTCCGTTCATCGCGATGGAAATTAGGAGAAAACGGTTTTGTAATAACCAATGACGACTAAATTTAAGTTTTTTCAGTTTAGCTATAGCTTTGTGCCAATGCTTTGTTTTTAACGGCTTTTTAGCGCTTTTAAAATCTGCGCCTTTTGGTTTTAACTAACCAGTCAGAGTTAGAAGTGATCGGGTACGGCCAGGTAAGTTGGTGTAAAAGGGGCGCTTTTAAGTAGGCCTATCCACCTATTGTTATGTGGGGAGACAGTTGTTAATAATACATGAAAGTAAACGACTATTCACTTGTAGGTATGTTTAGGTGTAAACTCATTTAAAGCAAGGGTGAGTGTTATATCGCCACGGCTTGTTTTAGTTGTAGCCTTGTTGCTATCTTTTTGTAAAAATGTTCTCGACCAACGAAGTGTGGTTTTCGAATTTTCATTGAGGTATAAACTAATTGAATTTACCTGGTTGCGCTCGCTTCGTACGTACAAGTTACATTGGGTGCTGCTATAATGTTACGAGTAATTTCTCCATTTGATCCGTGTTCCTTGTATCAGTTGGGATTTTGCGGTGACATTTACCTCCCGTGGAGTGTCAATTGTAGTTGTCGGGCGTTCGAGTTATTCATACTAGACACAGCTCCGGCGTACTTAATTGGATTGTCACGTCCGAACGTTTAGACTTATCTTTTCGTTTTCTTTCTTCAAAAATACAAGGTATTTGGTTTTATTATTGTCTCTGTTTTCTTTTCTTTCTTTGTCACAACTTTCTAACTTTCTTAAGCCCAACTTCCTCAGACAGCACCCTTGTAGCTATTGGCTACTTCTTTGCTTCGATCACCAAGGCGAGCAGCGCACTAATCCCTGGTCTCCTGTGGTCCCTTCGGTGTCCTGTTGCCATTTAGGCGTTTCTATCTGAATTTTTTGTCAGGATGTTAGTCAGCGGTGTTACGGCACGATGATTTAATTTATACTCTTATCACGCACTCTCATTGCGTCACTCTAACTGCGCTACATATGGCTCATTCAGTTGCGCGTGTAAACAGTTTCAAATAAGTATTAATTAACCAATTAATTTTAATTGGCTTAATAAAGGAGTCTCTGATTAGAACTATGTGCATCGCCATTTATCGTTTCGGCTCAAATGACGTTTCTCTGCCCAGCATCTGCTGCAGCTAGCATTATACGCTTAGAATTTCTAACCTCTAGTTTTAATCATAACTTAAAACAACATGGAAGTGCATTTAATTATAACCAGTTTCCCCAGATGCGTTTATTAAATAAGCCATAGGATCCCATAGTCTTTAAGTGAACATGCAAAAATGCTAACTGCCTCAAATAAATCAATAAAAATCCCGGTATTGAACTTCTAAATTTAGCTATAAAAAGGATTTTGATGGTTGGCATAAACGATTATCCACAAATATTAAGGAGGGGAATTTATCCACAGAAAAGTCTTACATGAAGCTTTAAAAGGCAACACAAAAGACCAAATCTGATATCTTAAAATTCATACTTGGCTGCGAGGCTTGGAAAATAAAACAAAAGAAATCATCTTGAGGCTCAATAATGAATATATCGAAAATGGTCTATTGCACTCTATAGTTTGCCGGGTAACAGAGGGGATTTAAGATAATCACCTTGTGGACATGCCCTACAATCAAACGGACTTTTCCCTGGAGCATTATTGTAATGGACAAAAGTCCCATTTTCGCAGTGAAGGCAGCTGTCATTTACAAAAGCCAGCTGGTCTGAGTAGAAACCTCCTGGAAGAAGAAAGGATGAAAAATGGATCACTAACGAAGGAAATTAAAAAATGATATAAAAGAAAACTTACAGGGATTTAATGGGAACCTAAACTCTCAAAAATATTGAATTGACTTATGACAGCATAAATTTTATTAACTACCCCGTGAAAGAAAAAATTGAGCTCATGCAAACCTTGCAATTGAAGTTTATTACACACCTTTTGAGGTAGCTAAAATAGTGAAAATGCTAACTTTTACACTAATGAAGTTATAAGGTCATAAATGACATTTCATCACTTTATTTGTTAGGCTAAAGAAGTACAAAGTTTTTTTTTGCGATTACGTTAGCCTGTCTCGTTCTTTAGGGGGAGGGGTGGAGGCACTTGGACGGCTACAAAACAGGGTTAAAAATGACGGAATGCAATTAAGGTTCTGGAAAGGTCGGCTCTCCTATTTTAGTAAGGTTTATGAATTATTATACAGTAGACAAGTTTCAACGTAATTAAACCTGGTCCCAGCGAGACAAGCAGCTAAAAACAACCACCGAGATAACGCACGTTAGTTTAGGCTACTGAATCCTAATCACATGCTATAATCAAAACAATTAAACTTTTGCTTCATATTAACTGAGGATTTGTGCAGGATGTTATAATTAGATTCATGCATTTTCTAACTTGCAGCCAACGGTAGTCAGGTAATTTAAAAAGATAGCAGCCTCCAATTATCGTGAGTACAAATTTAACTCAGTTCCAATACCTGATCGGGAATTGTTACTGTATTTGCTAACCACAAGAGAGAATGAGCTAAGAGAGCGAATCCCGGTGCCCCATGATAGTTTTTTAAAATCTATTTAAAGTTGGCGCGCGTGCTGCGAAGGTTATTTTTATCTGTTGTTTCCGTGACCAGCGCGGTCTACTTTCACGTGAACGTGACATGTTTCACCGCCAAACATTTGAAGTTTGACAGCCATTATAGTAATTAGCGCCCGGAGCCGAATCGGCTTCTGTTGTTGACATGTTTTTGATCAGCGCTTTCCGCTCATAATTTAGGAACGAATTTCATTTACAAAGAGATTGCAGTATTGGAGTCAAAACTTGAGATTTTCTAACGGCTGATAGCCTCATTTAAGGTAACGAATCTTGAATTCTGACACACTGTGAAAGCCAGAGGCAAAGGTTATCCCGCGCGATTGTTTATGCAAATGTGCAAGTTTTTTTTTCTCTTTTTCCAGGAATATTTTTCGTTCAGAAACAGTACATTTGCTTTTAAGAATTATTCTTGAGAGTTTCTTCTTAACGTCTAATACTTGCGATGAATATTTCGCTGTGCAAACACAAATCAGGCCAGATACTTCAAGCTGTTAAACAGTCGCTAACCTGGATGCCAGAGAGTTTTGATGCCCGGTTTCTGGTTTCGGTCAATTCTTTTATAGTGAGCGGTGTGCCCACATTTGTCTAGCGTCCTCACAAAATTCAAATGTTTGAACCCACTTTGAACCTATTTTCTCGTTACGTGTCCACGGTTGGATCCAAACGACGGTATCACAGCTCGCGGGTGTGCGTGGATGTCGCCGGAAGAGACGGTTGTCGTTTTTTGCAATAGGATGTTTGTTTTTTATATATTGATGTAGCGAAGACCTCAATAAGCAGTTTCCGCCGAGTTGGAACCGCGTTCTCCGGCAGACTCCCACAAGCCTGGATCGCTTTGCTCTTCGTCAGCTACTCTGGCCAGATTATTCCACGTATAAATCTTTTGACTCGTCCAGGAAAGTAATACCAAGTTTGCATGTCATATCGCTTGCTGTGCGTGATCGGCAGTGAAATGAATTACCCGCCAAGTTAAAATTACATGACGCCTCTCTAACCGACCAATAAGGTGGCGTCCTGAAAATAACCACGCAGTATGACACAGAACCAAGAATAGATTGAAAATAATTTTCATAGGAAGAGGGTCATGTATGGGGGATTCGTTCTCTTAGATCATTCTCTCTTGCTAACCATTATCATTATCCTATTTTAGTGGATCAAAAGTTAAACGATGAGAACAAAATGTATATATCAAAGGCAAGTTGATGTTATCTCCACGATTAAAGATGTATTGTCAACTAGATTAAGAGGTAATTTACCTGCTGGACACTCTTTGCAATTATTGTCTTTAGAGGAGACATTAACGAACCACCCCAGTGAACATGGTAGTAATTTGTATTCTCCAACTTGATTGGCAAATCCAGATCGTTTAAAAGCCGACATTAGTTCGTTTTTAACGCTAGTAGGTGCAAAAGTCCGAGAGATGTCGATATATTTAGAGTCATCCTGCTCTAAGCCGCTAAAGTGAAAAATAAGAGAAAAAAGACAAAATAAGTGCTATCTAGGGGCTAATGATAAAGTGAAAAAATAGCTGCACATATTCAAATTTTTCATATCTTTGTTGTTATGCTAATTAACTCACAGATGAACTGTTGTTGTTGATCTTGCTTTCCCCAATTTCATAATCCCAATTTTTCCTTCTTCCAAACTTCTATTGAAAAAGAGCAGTAGAGAGGTGATAAGAATCGCTAAGTTTGGAAGGCGGAAAGAAATCTGCAGATGATACAATAGGGTCCCGGCGCAATTGTTGAGGAAGTCTTACGAGAGTCTCAATAGGGTTAACCGATAGGCGTAAAACGGCCAAAAATTTAGTCGATAGCCGTAAAACTTGAAAAATTTTAACCGTTAGCCGCAAATAGGGTAAAAAAGAGTTAACCGTAAAGGTAATTGGTCCCTAGATTTGGTAAACTCACTTAATGGTTGCGGAAGGGACGTCTGTGGGGGAGTGGGGACGACGACTGTACCCAGGATATCTGAAACGGATAATCCATCCGTCAAAATTGGCAGGTAAAGTCAGGCGGATGGTTCATTCCAAATTAAGACCATTCCATTTTCAAATTAAGACGTACTTCCTATCGACGCGAATTATCAAACGGATAACCCATCTGTCATGAAAAATCCGTCTCTAGTGTGAAAACGGCTATTTCTGATATAAATGAACGTCCCCCCCCCCCCCCCCAGCCTTGAGTTGGGCGTTCGCGTGTCTGCTTTTGCTTTCTCACAAAGATTATTTTTAAATTGACTATTGACATTTTTATATGCGTAAAACACTCTTAGAAATGGAATACTTTGTAAAAGTATGATCTATCAAATGTCAAATTTTTCAAAAGAATAGCTTCCTTTTATCCCGAGATGATCCTAAGACCTTACTTTGCTTTGAAGATGCAACAAATGCAGGTTTATTAATATTTAACTCTTTGAAACAAAAGAAATTAATTTTTAACTTTTTTGTTATTCGTAACTGAAAAAAAATTAACGATAACCGTAAAAGAGCCAAAATTTTAGCCGATAACTGTAAAAGCCACCACCCCTTTGAGACCCTCTTTTACGGGTTTGTTTTTTGTTTGTGAACCCTTGAAAGCCATTGTATTCCTCAAATTTCCTCTTAAATCTGGACTCTCATATGCAATAGTGAAGGAAAAGACGAATTTTACAGACAGACACGTACACGTTTTAAGCATTTTTGTAAAAAAAAAAAACTATTCAATTGTACTGTTTTGACGAGAGAAAACTGCAAAGGAGCGAGGAAAAGGGGAAAAATGCTAAGCAAAGTTTCGCTTCACATGTATTGTCCCTACTCCTGTGCGCCATCGACGAGGTGGGGAAAATCAACCGTTTTCCTAGGTGAGACTAGGTAGCAGGAAAACTACAGGTATTCTGTTTTGTACAGGAAGTTAAAAGATTAACCTCTTTGCAACTATTTAGCTTGATAGTATCCTCTTTTTTTAGCAAAAGAGCAAGTGAAATCTTAATTTTTCCCTCTGAACTATAAAAGAATAAGGAAGTGTACGCATGACAAGTAAATATTCTCCACATCGTACTGTTAAACTCATCCCATTATGGCTCTTGACTCATCACATTTGTGACAACAGTAGACGAGGTAGTTGACTGCTTTTCACCAGCCATTTAGCGATGAAGAATGAAGGAAAGACTTAGCGTGACAAAAGTGTAGAAAGTGTACTTACATTTTAGTCGTGAAGCCAGGGTCCTGAATGCCGTGGAAAGATCGAAGGCTAATTGTCTTTATGTTTGTTCGTATCGCGTATCTTAAAGAAATTAAGGAAGAAACATTTATTATGATAGATCACTGCATTTCCACCGTTTTGATTTGGTGGTATCATAAGTGTATCTGCAATTGAAAGTTTTCTCCTAAACAAAAATTTAACATCTTAGAGGGTGGGCAGCACCAAAGTCAATCAAATGAAAACATTTCAAGCTACAAAAAAGGAGAAGAAGGATCGACTTAAAAGAGAGTGGGAAAATGCACATCGCCTGCATTTTTAATTTGTTCAAGCCTGACGCATCTTTTTGTTGGCAACTTTGACAATACATGAAACAATTATCAGTGGGAGAGACCCTTCTACAACGAATAAAGTACTTTAATTTAATTATCACCCATTGCGGTCATCAAAGTAGTATTATCCTTTTATTTCGTCTGTTTAACTTGAGTCACTCTCCAAAAGTCAGAACTGGCCGTGGCTGGACTGGCCATTTTGAAAATGGAATAGACTTTTTCCAAGAGTTTTTGATAAAAACCTATTTCCTTCGTGCATGCTATTTAGGGTTTGACTGATCTGGCTGGATAGTTTTGATTAAAAGTGAAATTCCTATCACGACGGGAATGGCCTAGCCTGCAGTGCAGGCGTATTTTTGGTGGGCGAAACCTTAATTGTTCGTGTTCGTATGTAGCCGCCATCTTTGATTTTATGACAGTGGAAGATTGGGGAGAGTAGAAATAGTAACCCTTACGGTAGGTGCGAGGGCAAAAGAAGGAAAGGGGGGAGGGGGAGGGGAGAAAAAAATACGCCTGCCCGATATCATTGTTCTTTTGGGAAACTCCTTGCGCTGGCAAACGGAGTTCCTGATTGGTGCGGCATAGGGAAGTGGATTGATGCCTGTCAATTAACTGTAAGTCTATAATGTTTATTCCGTTTCCGCAGAAGCCCTTTTGGAATTGGAGCACAGGGCGCCCACACAATCTGTTTGTGTAGCCGATGGTTATTTTATAGTAAATGTACTGGATTTACCGTTTGCTTCACCTATAGCGATATATCGCTAACTATGTATATAAATCAATGATAAATAAGCATTGAATTACCTTGCCTTTGGTGTATAGTCGTCCTTTTGCCTCAAAAGCGGTTTTTTGAGCGATTTTGAATGAATTTGAGTTCGCCGTTGACTGTTATTATATGGAACAATTACGCAATGAGAAAGTCAAAGCGATTTCTACACTGGTCATCAGGACAAGATTTGCTCGCAGTTCTAATACTTACACCACTTTAACCTCATGCCAAAATGCTGCTTGTTCCAGTACGTTTTTTTTCTGGCGAGTAGATTATGCTCTAGAGGGTTCTATGTTTTGACTGAGCAAATGTGATTTTAGCCGCTTGTTTCACACTGAGAGGTCATGACGCGCTTATTGATTTTCTCTGGTTTTTGAATTTCTGGTCTTCATGATTTGTCCTCTGATGCAAGAGCGTTTTCTTTGACCTCTTTTGAAGCGTAAAGGCTGTTCGGTTCTTTATTTTTGTCCAAAGTGCCTCAGGATCTGAATAACTAAGCGATTTTCTTTCTAGTCCGAGAATGTGATGTTTTCCTGCAATGTTGTATCACGCTGGGCCCAGCTCGTTAGTTTTTTAAATTGTTTGCAGGATGTTAAACTCTCACGAATAGCGATTTACAGAGATGAATTTAGAAGAATGAATTGCAGCTTAAACTGAAGCTTCATCAGCTGTGGAGAATTGCATTGTGACTCAGTCAAGATAAAAACAATGATAAACTCCAGCTTGTTTTTCTTAAGACAATGCGAGTCTTTGGACTGAGTTTGCCTAATCGTCGTGGGTCGTGGGTCGTGGGTAGAAGTCGTGGGTCGTGGGTGTGGGTGTGGTTGTGGGTAAAAGTCGTGGGTGTGGGTAATGATTAAATAGTAATTTTTAATCATAATTAATAATTGACAATGTCACTAATTTTTGTTAATTTTTAATAATAATTAATAATTTACAATATTACAAGTTTTTGATTTTTTTAACTACTCGATAACTAATAACATAACAAAAGAAACATAACACAATGTATGAAAATGGGTGGGGTTAGGTAAAGGAAGAAACTAATAGGAGCTATTTTCAGGACTGGTGTAATCTCTTGATAATACTTTGAGAAAATTTGTTTTGGTCAAACGCTTGAACAACACGCACACAAGTTAACTTAATGCTAAAAAGAGCAAATCGGAAAATTAAGGAAGCCGGGATCAGTTCCATATAAGAGTAGTCAATCATTATTTATCGGAATAAGCAATACGATGCTTATCTTTGAATTGATCCCAATTAGTAGACACAAAAGAAAAGCAACGAGTTTGGGGCAAAAAACAATTTAGGGTAAAACAAGCAAGGAGAGGCCGCAAGTGACCTTTGAGACGACGCTGAACTCTATACAACCGAGAAGAAACCCGACGCGGGTGCCAAAAGACAAGAAACACAAAAGGGGGATGTGTCCCAAATTTTAATTGCTTTGACAAAGCCAAAACCAGCACTCGATAACAATTTCAAAATCCTTCTTCCAAGTCGTTTCCTGGGCATTACATATTTAAACAAATTAATAATTTCCATAAAAAGTTTCAATTTTTTGAAATGATTCATTTTGTTTTCTGGAAAAGACCAGACACGGCAGAGTAGCGTGGTCACACCCAGTCAAGATACGGACGTTTCATTGTTCTTAGAGAAGTATTGTATTACTTTGCGCTAGAGATTGGTTCGAAGTGTTGCTTTTCCAGAGCGGTCGCGGTTAAATTCTGCTATTTTTGCTTTATTTGGGAACTAACATGTTAGCCAAAAGAACTTACGCCGAAGTTGTTTCGGGAATTGACAATACGCCTGATTATGGCCAAAGCTGGATGCAAGCTTACCAGAAGGAAAGCGAAGAAGATGCCCTACTACGCGTTTTTTTAGTGACGTTCTTCCGTTGTTAGTGAAATAAGTTTAGCTTTCGCAAGACCCTTTGAAAGCGTTTTTGGCCAGTTTATGGTGGAGACAAAGTTTGACAGCTTTCCTATGTCAACGTTATATTTGAAGACAAAAATTATTTCAACGTTATTTCTTTTTCTTTTCGACTGCTCCTGTACCCACCACCACCCCCTGCGCTGGCGGTCGATGATCTCTGGTAGAGTAACAGAGTAGGGGAAGTGTTGTATAATTTTCATACATCGTGTTATGTTCGTTTTGTTTTCGAGTAGTTAAAAAATTCAAAACTTATGATATTGTAAATTATCAATATTGAACAAAAATTAGTGCCATTGCTAATTATTAATTATGATTAAAAATTACTATTTAATCATTACCCACACCCACGACTTTTACGCACACCCACACCCACGACCCACGACTTGTACCCACGACCCACGACCATTCACAAACTCCTTTGGACTGGAGCGACTGTTTGGTTGTTTTGTTATTGTCGGCTACTCATTTCCGGAAGAACAGTCACGCGCGTCTAATCAGGGAGTGTTTCTCATTTTCACAGTGTTTCGGGCAGGCGTTTTCTCTTCTCTCTCCCCGCCCCCTCCCCGCTCCCTTTGACTCGCCCCATCTCCTCCTCTCTTTGGGAAGTTTCAACGTGGCGCTTTCGCGAGCAAATTGCGCGCTCAAAGAAAACGCATGCACTGCAGGCTGGGAATGGCCCGATCGGTCAGTTCTGACAAATGGAAAGCGCCCTTAAGCACATGTTTTACTATTCCCTGTCTAAAATAATAACAGAATTAACAGCAATAGTGTTAAATTGGAATACCAAAAAAAATTAAAAAGGCATTAAAATAGGACTATTAACAATAAAGGAATTGATTGATGAAATAAATCTCTAAATCATGATCTACACTGAGCACTGTATTTTACATGGTTTTGGTTTTGAGAGATTTCATTGTTATTACCGAACTTTTATCTTTTCAAACCTGTTTAATCTTGAAAAGTTCTCTGCTATTATTAATTCATTCTCGGCCTTTTTTTGCTTCTTCGCCTTCCTTTAGTTATTTTATCGCTACTGTCTCTTTAGCGCATTTTTTGTCCTTGTTTTCGTGGGTCAGAAGGCGACAGTTCTCCACCTGGGTCACCTGTTATTTATTATTTATTACAATAAATTTCTGCCGGATACAACACGCAATGAGATTGGTTGAAAAAGCATGTTTTATCACAGATAGCCCAAGCTCGAAATATGAGCATCGGCGAGCATCGGCATTGTTACGTAACAATTAAAATATAAGGATTTGTATGGGAAAAAAACCTATCGTTTCCGTAACCTACGAAAATGAAAGGATTTCAATAAAAAACAGCTTACCTTACTTAAAATGTGTGTTACGTCTCTTCTGTGTGGTCCACGGGCCGATTTATGGCCGTTTCATGGGTTTTTATGTAAACGGTTTTCTCTCTATATAAAGGTTTATATAGGTGCATTTTTTACTCTATGTTCAAGAAAATTACCTTTTTAAATGGGAATTTATGTAATGTATAAATGTTTCAAAACGTTTGTAATAGACGCTAAAGAAAATTACAAAATAGATGGACTTTGTGTTGAATTTTGCCATGTGCTCATCCGATTTTGCTTGTTTTCAACGATAAACTTCTTAGTTTTTGAATAAAAATTTTCAACAAGTAACTTCTCTGTCTATCTTTTTTGAGCTATTGTTCATTCATAACATTAGCTCAAAACACGATCGCGAGACCACAGCATTACTTCTGAGAAAACGTCGGCGAACAGGCCAGTTCCGAGTTTCCCCGAGCCTCTCTGTCAAAACGAGGGTAGGTGCTCAGCCTTTGATATAGAAATCATTTTTCATTCTTATGCAAATAAAACTCATTTCCACAAGAAAGGTTGTGCACCTAGCCTCATTTTGAAAGTGAGGGTTTTTGGAACTCGGAAGTGGCCTATTTTATAGAATTTTTTAGTAAGCTTACTTTCAGGTTCAGTTTTCATGGGCACTTCTCGATACGAGGCTAAAGCAGGTTGCTTTCAAATTGTCATGTTTAACGACGTCCATTAGTGAACCGCAATTCGTCCGGGTTTAAAGCACTTTTTACCTTTAGAAACTGAATTTTGGACATAAAAAGTACATTTCTTATGCATTCAAATTCACTGAACGTTTCGCTCGTTTCACTTTGTGATAGCTTTGATGCTTTGACAGCTTTTGTCTTATTCAAACAATCAATCGGTGAGGGTAAAAGGGGGAATGAGTTTGCGGAATGGTATGTGGCATGGCTTGAGGAATGACATAGTTATGCGGAATGTAATATAAGCAGAATGACTCAAAGAAATAAATTAAACTGAAAATTGCGCCCTTTTTTGGCGGCGCCAATCAATTCACAAGCAGCCGCTTTTTTAATGTTGCGGGCTCAACAACGATGACAATCAAAAAGCCAGGAAGGACTCCTTCATTTATCACGGTCGACTAGCTTTTTTCGAACAGCATCAAATATATTCTGCCGTGCCTTTATTAGTCGGGCTGCATGCATGGCAGCACCGATACTACATTACAAAAGTCTGCCCTTGAGATGTTTTGGAGGGTCACCGGCTCCCTTCTACCAGGTGACTTTGATTTCTGCAAAAGATATTTGCACGATCAACTTCACTTTTTTAACCTTTATTTACATTTGAAACCACGTGAGAAGTGTTTTTTTATTTCAGACGGCGGGTCGCGTGATCGTGACATAATATTCAGAGATCGACGGTATCTTGTATTTTGTTTCCTTGGCTGCGTGGTAAAGTTTCAGGCGCGCGAAGCTAATAACAGCTGGCGGAGAAGCACGAGCTCGAATCCTTGCAAATGAGTTTGTGTGCTTTTCTCTTTCATTCCTTTCTTTTCTTTTTTTCCCTTCCTACTTTTAGCATTTTTTCACGATCAAACGCACACCGGCACTGACACAACCAAGGGAGGTGCAAAGAGACGTGGAAAGGTCGAAAGGAGACACTGGAGAGCAGTTCACTTCACTCGATTTGTGGATTATAGATTAATGTTTGACGCGGGGCGTTCATTTAGTCTCCAATATGATCTGATTCGTTCACCGTATTAAAAAATCCCTAGAATTGTAGCTAGCCCGACTTCACGTTCAGCGAGCGTTCCTTACCCCTTAGATCCCTCTAGCGTTACGATTAAGAGTCATCCTTGATTTGAGTTTAGCCAAGAAGTAGAGGTTATATACCCCTAAAAACCCAGACAGATTTACAACAAGATACTTCTGCACGTATTTACGAGGCTTTATATTTGTTTATTTCATTTGGGGCTAGGCTGAGTCTGCGGTTTCCTAACAGCTTCGTTCCCAGTGTCCTCTCTCTTCCTCCGTTCTATTTTACCTCGTCTACCTTTACGATGTTTTTCTATGTAATTAGGAGAGTAAAAACTCGATAGGAGAATGGTTAAACTTGACATGTTTTCGTACTTTCACTACGCGTCACTGGAAAAGAGACGTCAGTAAAGAACCGTTTCAGTTTATTTTGGAAAGAGTTATCGATGACTTATCAAGTACTGGTGTATATCAAGTATTTGTGTACTGACAATTTCCATATTAAGCACTCGACAACGGACCAAGTGAAGAACTCCTTTTTTAAGAATTGGTGCAAAAATATGGAATAGTATTCCCGACAGTGATCGTGTTCTACCTAAATATAAATTTAAGAATACCTTACAGAGTCGGCTACTGGATATTTTGATACAGGAGGATACTAATGTTGGCCTGCGTACTTTATTGGCATATTTAGTAAATATTGAATTATCAGTTGAATTTCATTCATACCTTGTTTCATTTACCTATTTTGAAATATATGTATTCTCTGTCTTGTTAATTTAATGTGTTGATGTTCGTGTTTCTGTTTAACTTTATTGTTGTGTTTCAACCATATTATTATAAATTTTTTTACTTTTCCTTCCGCCTCGATTAGCTATAGGCTACTTTGCGGACAAGGATTAATTATGGCATGTATCCAAAGTGCTTTTCATAAATTTGATCTCGAACTTGAACTATCAGATGTGTTTCAATTTTTAACCTTGTTTTAATAGCAGTAATAAATGGACCGGCAAAGCGGTTGTTCCTTCAAATTGGCACCAGAGAAGGCGCGCGCGGCAGAGACGCGCGCATGCTTTCCTGTTTAATTTATTTGTTTGCGCCATTTTCGATAAATTAAATTCCGCATACTTATGTCCGCAGGGCCATGCCACATGCCATTCCGCAAATTCATTTCTTCTTTTACCCTCACCGTCAAATCCGAGATTTCGCCATTCTATAAAACGGATTGTGACTGGCTAATTTAAGCATGTTTTATGAGAGTATAACATGTTGACGGCACTTTGGTTCGCTGTGAAAATAAAGTTTGTTTTGGGAAATAGAAAGCAATGCGTTGGGAGTTTAACGGATTCTTTATCATAAAACAAATAAAGAAGCCTTGACTGTGCTCTATTCTGTTGTAAAGCGCTTAGAAAGAGGCTAGAACACTCAAGAAGTAGGAAGAAACACTCAACTGTCTCGTTTTTGCTCTACACTTCTTTCGTGAAAAAAGTAAATAAACCTTGATCAATCCTCAACAATCACGTCATCGGATTTTGTGGTAATCGTTATGATTTGTGACGTTAGTGAACGTGACATTATTCAGGACAAAAAATAACACACATAAAAAAAAAACTGCGAAATATAGCGAAAGAATGTAGGTTACATACAAAGAAAGCAGGTTTACATCTAAATTGATGTGCAGCAGTTGATGTGGAAAAAGCTTTCGAGTTTTTAGAGCTGCTTGCTCAATTACGGGAGTCAATAAAACCGCTCTGGAAAACAAGCTAGAGCATATTCTAGAATTTTTATAGATAATATTGGAAACCAAGGATTTATTCCAGAAATCATATATTACAAAAAAAAGTTAAGTAAAAAAAGGAAAGGAAAGAATCACTTTCCTTTATTACAGTACATCGAAAACTTACACTAATGGGTTGGAATAGGTTGAAATTGCATCTGATCCAATAATCTCCACTGGATTATCTGAAAGCATTCTGAAAAAACAAACAGACAAACAAATTTGTTATTTAAAGGAAGGGCGATAGCGGTGAACAAAAATTATAAAAAAATCCTTATGGTCTCGAACGTTTGCATTTCACTTTGCTTGGCGTGTAAAATTCTACGCGGAATTTTAAGAGGTTGTCCGCGTAAGAACGGAGAACACAATTTTTCTACGTTCACCGATTTTCTTATTATCGTCCAATTTTGGTTCTTCTGATTCTATCCAAGAGCTTTGAGAGGCCCATCTATGACTCTGTGTACTCGTACCTATCTAGGTATAACCTGCTGTATGGATTGCAGTATAGTTTTTGAAGAAGAGAATTCAACCGATCGAAACTGCATTGCAATTTGATCCCGGCGATTTAAAGTAGAACCAGTTGCTCTTTGATATTGTCAACAGTAATGCGGCTGGTCTTATGTGCGTTAACTTTAATAGGGCATGACCTTCTTCTTGCTAAACTGAAGGCATATTAAATCGACGATTTTAACATACAATTGTTTAGAAAATCTTGTTTATCGAAAGCAGTATGTTAGCATAAACTGCACCAACTCGACTTTAGTCAGTTTTACACACTGGGTCCCTCGAGGAAGCATTGTACGCCCACTTTTGTTTCTTACTTTCATTAACCATCTACCCTTAGCTATTGTTGATATATTCGCTGATAATACCACCTTTTCGTTTAGTGCAACTTTTTCCTGGGAACACTGACACTTCAGTCTCCCTTCAACAGGACATTGACAGTCCTCACCAAATCATATTGAAAATTAGAATCATCGTAGAAATTTGGCTCGAAGATAGTAAATTGATCATCAACCTGGAAAAATTGCAAGACTGAAACTATGAAGAATCAACCTTCAAGAAAAGGAACTAAAAATCTCTATAAAAGGGAGTTTCCTCGTAAGTACCTAGACGTAAATCAAACTGAGCCTTATACATCATACATGTATTTTGATACGACTTACAAGAAAGCAGCAAGAAGAGATAACCTTTTAAGGTCAATTCGCTCGTTTGTCGATCAAAAATGCGCTAAAACAATCTATATCACTATGATTCTACAAACGTTCACATGCTGCGTCACTTGGTCTTGGTTGGTCAGACACCCAAAAAAGTCCATATAAAGAACATTGAACAAAGAAGTTTAACAATCACTGGAAACAAGGGCCTTAAAAGTTCCATCAATAGAGATCAAAGTTACGCACAAAAGCGGGTAACTGGTCTTTGAATGTCTTCAAAATAATGTTTTCTCCCCCCTTTAAGTCGTATTTTGAAAGATTCCATCATTCTGTTTAAAGAAAGAATGGTTTTCAAGTAAAATTGTCTAAAGTCGGCTTCGAATTTGGGGTAATGAGGTCCCAATTGGACTTCGATCCTTAACTTCCAGACTTTCATTTAAGGGCCCTCTGACCTATTTTTCGCGTTGCTAAGGGAAAGCATTTTTACTTGCGGTGCACGCACATAGAGTGATCTAGGGGGGTACTGAAAGGAATATTTTTGCTCCTAGGTAAATTATTTCAAGTTTTGAAAAAGTGGCTGCTGCATGCCATCGTCGCGTAAAATTCAGTAATTAATTTGGTGTCATCGAATTGAAAATACACCGTAAACGGACAAATTTGCAAAGGAAGGGTTTGAAAAAATACTAACTTACCCCTCTGAGAAAAAATGACACCTTCAAGCAACGAAACTTTGCTTTAAGGACTCTTTTTTTCGTGGATGTCGTGCTCGCTCGGGTAGGAATCAGAAGTGAGGGAGCAGGGGGTTTTTTAAGAGACTTTTAAGGTCAGTTTGTGTCAAAGTTCAATCGAAGAAATTACCTTTTTGAGTAAGAAATTTTGTCACTGTAAACATCTCAATTTAAGTTTTACTTTAATTGCTTTAGTGCATTGTTGAGAGAATAAATTAAGCCGGTAAAACGCTTCCCCGCCCTCCCAACAAAATTCGAGATTCAACTCTTTGTTTGAATTTTATTTTCATGTGCTCAGTAGATATTAATTGCGTGGACTGGCTGGTTCATGATGCGGTAAGATTATCACGAATTGTTCTCAGTAAGACCTAGGTTATGCAAATCAAAGTTAAAAAAAAAATGAATTCAATGTTCTTTTCTTTTGCTATTGTAAGCTTATGTATTTTTTCATTCAAAGTCGTTGCTTTGTATTTTGGAAAAAAATAATTTCAAGCAACTAGTCCACGCAATTAATATCGGCTGAGCCATGAAAATAAATTCAAACTACGTAAAAACGTTTCCCTAGTAAAATTCAGTGAAAAAAAAAAAGCTTGTCAATGAGTAAAAAAAGAGCGATCAAACTTCACCCTCTCTCTTTTTCCCACACGGTCCTCGCACGCTTGTAATGTCGCGCTTTGTAACAATCGTCGCACTTTGTAATACCTGTCGCACTTTGTAATAAAATTGTCACACTTTGTAATAACACTTGTCGCACTTTGTAATAAACTTGAAATAGATGGTCGGAGGACAAGTAAACCCAGTAATTAGTGTCATCATGGACAACAACAACAACGACAATAATAATGATAATAATAGTAATAATAATAATAATACTAATAATAAAGTAAAAACTTGCAAGAGGTGACAGGCCGCACATCTTCACCGGCGTGAAACCTTTGAAAACCTTTTACATAATGCTCCATTGAGGAGAACTCTTTCAGGGATCTTACAGTTTAAAATTTGAACCATGATGTAGCTTATATATAACGGACCAAGATACGGCTCGGTACAGTTTATGTTCAGCAAGGAAAAATTGTGTAAGTTGAGCAGAACCTTTAAAATGTACAACAGACAATTTGTTCAGTTCGCGCGTATTCATGTTGAATTTGTGACCCGTTTATGAGATTTGTCTACTCAAAAATATAATAATTTTTCCATAGTTGCTGTAATCTTAGCGTATCTGCTTTTAATATCTCCGTAAAGTTTAGGTTTACGCGATCTCAGAGAACAATGTTCAGCTGTACACAGCACGTAGCCTTAAAATATATCCAAATCTAACACTGGTTTTGTGTATTTATCAAAATGATGCCGTTTCATGTAGGTTCCAGCGTATTCGAAATTTCCACAACATTCATTAGTAGTGGTCATCGTGGCACAATGACGTGATATGCAATGTTTTAAAGAACATTTTAGTCCGAAAATAATAGTGACAATAATGATGATGATGACAATGATTGTGGTACCGGGTTGGGCTCTGAGTTTGTGATTTTCACTTGGTTTTATGAAATACAGTATGGCTTATTCATGGTAATAAATACAAATCAAGTAATATCTCTGTATATGTCTCAAGTAATACCTCGCAGGTAACGAAATCATAGGTTTTCTAGTTGCCTGTGCTGGTAGTAAAACTTTAAAAATATTTTATTATTATTATTGTCGTTGTTGTTGTTGTCGATGATGACACTTATTACTGGGTTTACTTGTCCTCCGACCATCTATTTCAAGTTTATTACAAAGTGCGACAAGTGTTATTACAAAGTGCGACACCTTTTTTTATTACAAAGTGCGATGGTCTGTTATTACAAAGTGCGACAGCTTTTTTATTACAAAGTGCGACAAGTGTTATTACAAAGTGCGACAGGTATTACAAAGTGTGACAATTTTATTACAAAGTGCGACAGGTATTACAAAGTGCGACAGTACAACGCTCCGCGTTCTGATTAACTGAAATGAGCGTGCGTCAGAGGGAGCAACTCCGTGTTTCCAAAAAATTCGCGGTTTTTGTTTCACGTTCTGTCTTTCGTCAAAAAAATAAAAATGTGTATTTATTTTAAAGAAGTCTATTCAATCAAACAAATTATCACTGTTTCAGCACTTTAGACCGGACAGCCCGCCTCAGCGGGTGACCCCACCTATCATGTCAACGTGTTCATACAGCAGCCCATAACCCGGAGCGAGCAACTCCCACACTAGGCCTATGTCACGGCGTTTTTACGGATCGGTTTATTTTCAGACACATTTTAGGGCCATTTTTTTACGCGAAAATGGAATATCCACCACGCTATGAGAGAGATAGATTTGCATATTTATGGCGGGCAGACGCTAATTTTTTAGCTCCTCGTATTTTGATTATTTCGCTCTTTTCCTTGCCTATTTCATCGATTTGTCAGTATTTTTGTTTTTCCTGTGCACTAAAATTATGCCAGAAACACGTAATTCTAAGACATCCGGCGGCTCACCAAGCGCTGACAAGAATCCCTCGAATGAATTTGTAACGACGGCGATGTTGAATGAGATGCTTCAGTTACAAGAAAGGATGTTTAAAACCCTTGTAGATTCGCTTTTGAGCAATTTCAATTCTCGACTAGATTCAGTGGTTGGAACTGTGGCTGAACTTAAGACTCGCCTAACATGATATGCCAGAAGGACACAAAAGAATTCAAACAAAGTCTTGAATTCTCTCAGAAAGATATCGACGAGCTAAAGCCGTGTAAAACCAAACTTGCTGAGATAGAGGATGACATCGAGGACATCTACGACTCTATCGACTACCATATGGACAAATTAGAATATTTGGAGAATCAGAGTAGACGAAACAACATCAGAATTTATGGGATCTTAGAAGAAGAAAACGAATCGTGGGACACTACAGAGGAAAAAGTCAAACAAGTTCTAGCTGAGAAGCTCAACCTTGAAGAAGCGCTCCACATCGAACGTGCTCATCGTGTCGGTAGGGTTGCTTCTGGCCCTAGAAGACGCCCTCGCACAATTGTGGGCAAACTTCGAGACTTCAGCAAAAGGAGAAAATATTGAAGGTGACAAGAAGAATTAAACCTGTCGGTTTATACGTAAATGAAGATCTTGCTAAGGAGACCCTTGATAAACGTGAAGAGCAGAGACCCAAGCTGGAGGAAGCAAAGCGGAATGGAAAAATAGCGTATTTTGTATTGGACAAATTGATTGTAAAGGACAGACGTGGTTAAAGCAGATAAGTGGTTAAATTAGATAAGTTTATTACAGTGACACAATACTCGCTATCAGATGTACTGCCCTTTAATCATTTAGACGATTCTAGCTTTTCTCTGGCGCTATATGAACTACAGAATGGTCCTGTTCACTTTGATCCCGATAGATTTGCTAGCTTACGTTACAATCCAATTTTTTCAAACTCAAACGCTTCTTTGACACAGTCTGGCAGTCTTGATCCTGACATTAATTTTAATGCAGTTGAGACACCCTGCGACTAATTTATTGAAAATCAATTTAACGAAATGCTCAGACGCGAAAATTATTCTGATGCCGATTTCTCTTTCAATATTCGTAGTCTTCCTCATAATTTAGTAAAGCTGACTGACTATCTATCATGCTTAAACATAAAATTTTCTGTAATCGGAATTTCTGAGACCTGGCTAAACGATTCTGCTCATTCGGTCGATATTAATGGTTTCAAATTTCTTCACAAGTATAGGCAAAATAGAACTGGAGGTGGGGTAGGGCTTTATATTTCAAACGATCTAGAGTTTAAGCTTCGAGAAGATTTGTCCCTCCATAATGTTGATACTGTAGAATCACTGTAAATTTACCTTACAAAGTCAAATTCATTCGTATAATACAAGAAACTCGTGTAAATTTCGTCTGCCTTTCTGTCGTACTCGAACCAAACAATTTTCCGTTTTTTATCAAGGACCTAAATTTTACAACACCTTAAACACCAACATCATCAAGGCTTCCTCACCTTTCTCCTTTAAAAGAGCACTTAAGGCATTTATTTGTAATAATTATTAGTATACTCCAACAAAAATCTTGGGAAAAAGCCTTTTAATATTCAACATTTGTAAACTTCCGTAATATTGATTAGTTTAATTTTTCACCTCATATTATATTGTATCCGTCGCCGTAATTTTTACGCCATCTTCGAAAAATTGTAATTGAGGAGGCCTAATTAACATAAGTTCTATAGTTTCTTTTAGGCCTCCTCGCCATCTCTTCCTTCATTTTTTTTTTTTTGGCATCTTTTTGTAATTATTGTAATCGTGTGGCAAATAAATAAAATACCTAAATACCTAAATACCTATGAACGCATTCGAAGTATAAAGATAATAACAAAAACGAAAACGTAGCGTCATTAACTGAAAAGGCAAAAGTTATAACCTTTTTTAGGTCTGTAGGTTTTGCTGACTGGTTTGTGGGTCTTAAAGGATATTCTAAATTCGCGCCCTTTCTGAAAAGAAACTGGTCTGTGAAAACGCCGTGGAAGTTGCTTGTTCCAGGAAATGAGGGTCTCAATGGGGTGGTGGCTTTTACGGTTATCGGCTAGTAAAATTCTGGCTCTTTTACGGCTACCGGTTAATTTTTTTCAGTTCCCTGACGGTTAACAAAAAAGTTAACAATTAATTTCTTTTGTTTCAAAGAGTTAAATATTAATAAACCCGTATTTTTTTAAAATAAATGTCTTAGGATCATCTCGGGATGAAATGTTATTCTTCTGAAAATTTTTAATATTTCATAAATCATGCTTTTAAGGAATTTCACTTCTAATATCATTTTACTCATAGAAATGTTAACTATCGCATGAAAAAGTTTGTCCTCTTTTGCATCTTAGCGTGATTTCCTTTTCTTCAGGGACTACTGATTCGTTCTTCCCGTCGCTTTGTATTTTGCTACCCTCTTCTCTTTTTACTACCACGATAGGGTCTTTACCCCACTAAAGAACAGATTGTACAACATGAACTAAAAAAGAACAACCATACAGATTGAGACTCGAACATTTCTGTGACCCTCACATTTACAAGTGTTGGAACCAAGGTTAGAAGTACGCGGCTTTGAAGATCTTTGCCGCAGGAGAGTTTTCTCATTCTCTTAAAATAACATGAACTCTTTGTTTAAAATAGAAACAAAAGGTTAAGCTATTGCCAGTCAACTAAAAATTTTTTATGAGCCACGAAAAGGACCATTCCTAATAAAAGACATAACAGTAGAATGAATAGAAGGTTCAATGCAAAACTAGCAGAAGTTAAGCGTGAACTTAAAGAGTCAAAGTAGCCGTGAAATAAGAAACGCCGGCGTTCTAAGTGAGTTTAGCACCTTCCTCAAAATTATCAAATCTAAGGAGCAAAATGCTTTTTACGGTTAACTCTTTTTATTTTATTTTATTTTATTTGCCACACTAATTACAAAAAATATAGGAAAAGAAGAAGAAAAAAAAAAAAAAAGAAGTGGCGAGGAGACCTAACAGAAACTATAGGAGCTTATGAGAGGTTAGGCCTCCTCGAACTATGAGCTAGAGCTGTTTCACATCAATTGAAGAGAAGAAAGCGAAAAGTCGAAGATGGAAAGATTTATAAACTGTTTTCATACTTACTCAATAATTTAATCTTCAGTTTTTTCTTAAAAGAGGAGAGGGATTGAGAGTTGATGATCTTGTTGTCAAGTGAATTAAAAAACTTAGGCCCTTGAAAAAAGGGCGAGAACTTCTTCGTGTTTGTACGACAATACGGTAGACGGTAGGCCTGGGAATTTCTTGTATTGTAAGAGTGGAATTGATTGCTTTGAGAGAAATTGTTATTAAACTTTGGAGGTAAGAATGAATTTTTGCAAGAATACATAAATTGACCCAGTTGAAGCAAATGGATATCATTAAATTTTAGTATACCGAGGTCCTTAAAGATGGGGTCAGTATGAGCATTAAAATGTGATTTATTAATAATTCTAATAATGCGCTTTTGCAGGATAACAAGGCGGTGGAGATTAGTTTTATAGGTTGAAGCCCAAACGATATTGCAGTAGTAAAAATAAGGATAAATTAAGGAATAGTAGAGCATACGTAAAGACGATTTAGGAATTTGTCTCCTTTACTTTAACAATATTTTGATTATCTATACTTATTTGAATATTACAAATTGAACGCTTTTGTCTTGGTTTAAAGACCATAAATTTAGTCCTTTTAAGATTTAGAGAAAGCTTGTTTGCTTTAAACCAGATTGACAGTTTGTCCATCTCCGAGTTTAACATATCTGAAAGATAGTTCAGATCTTTATGTGACATGAATACATTGGTATCGTCAGCGAACAATATCAGATTTAATAGATTAGAAGCATTGTTGATGTCGTTAATGTACAGTAAGAAAAATAGAGGTCCGAGGATAGAACCCTGAGGGACCCCACAAGAGATTTCATTTCTTAACGAACGGTGGCCATTATATTCAACATATTGCTTTCTGTTTGAAAAGTAACTTCTTATCCAGTCCAGCGCTAAGCCACGAATACCGTAATGTTCGAGTTTATCAAAAAGGATGATATGATTTACAGTGTCAAAGGCTTTTGAGAGGTCAAGAAAAATCCCTACGGAAAATTCACCTCGGTCAAAGGTAGTGGAGATCTTATCATGCAAGTCGATTAGCGCGAGTGCAGTGGAATGATTTTTCCTGAAGCCGTATTGGTTACTACAGAGGATGTTGAAGTTCATCAGATATTGCATTAAACGATTGTAGATAACTCTTTCAAAGAATTTTGAAAAGCTGGGAAGCACCGAGATAGGTCGGTAGTTGGTGAAAAGCGACTGATCATTAGATTTAAAAATAGGTATCACGCGAGCGATTTTCATTTCATTTTTACCATATTTACGGCTAACGGTTAAAGTTTTTACGGCTTTGGTTAACTCCATTGAAACCCTCGGAAATGGACCGGGCTTCTGGTTCAAATTAAAATGAGAGATTGCATGGACAGGGGGGTTATCCCACCTAAGCGGGTTACCTCACCCACCAAAGTCCTCCACCTCCCTGTAAACAGGCCCTATTATTGCCAACATTTTGGAATAAGGTGTATTAATTAATCATAAGAAATTTAGATTGTCCGTAATCTTTTTTACCCGAATAATCTGCAAAGGATGACCCATGGTTCACAAACCAAATAAAAAGTAGCGGTAAGTGATGTAATTATATAAAACATCGCTATGCAAAAACGAATTCGGCATCTACAAACTTAGTTAAGCAATTAATTGGGCCTGAGAATAGGCCGAATTTCCACCGCTATATTCTCGGTCCGATCTTCCTCCTCCCCGGGGAAAGACTGAATCGAAGCTTGAGTGGCTGATAATTTCTTTAACGTAAGTTCCAAATTTAATTTATGCTTCTTAAGGAAACGCCGAAATTGGAAAATGTTATCAGACACCAAAAGCATGTTGTTGTTTTCGCCTCTTCGTTCCCTTGGTCTTATCAGCAACGCCTACTGTTATACGTTATTTCCATCGATCTTACATTAGCGGCTAAGGGTTGAAATTCATAGGCATCTCTTTGACGATGGATTTAGACAATGAATGGTGCAAACTGGAAAATAATTTACTATCTCTGGTTGGAAAAATTACCAACTCATCCCTATCATTTACTTGCATCACTTACTCTTTTCACCTAGCTCAATGAATGTGATTTTTAGGCCTGTTTGCGAGATTACTTTTTCTTAAATCACCCTTCCCCTCCTTCCATTGGTAAGTGGAGGTCTCCTAATGTTTGGTAGATAAATTTGTGGATTTCTTTGTAATGGCTTAAAGTTCCTGGTTTAAAGTTTATTTGCTGTTTTTAATTGTAAGTTTTGTATGGAATGTTCGCTTTTAGGACTTTAGCTGGAACTATAAAACTGTAAAATTCGACTAGTTAAAATGACTGTTTTAAATGGTTGTAACTAATAACAATAGTCATTGTAACCGTTCTTAACAGTCGAAATTGTCAACAAAAGAAAATTGTTAAAATAACCTGGATTAATATGTGGTTTTAACCATTGAGGTTAGTTGTGATAACTTTAACTATTCTGATTAGTGTAAGCGACCAAAATATTTCGTCGTGCACATGTGCTTTAGGGACAAGAAAAGTTATGGGGTGGGGGGGGGAATTTTCGAGCCGCAGGAATTTTTTTCGTTTTCAAATTTCTCGTATGAATTTTTTTTAGGCCATAGTATGAATATTTTTTAGGGTTAATTGGCGTGCAAGAATTTTTTTTCATTTAATTTTCCCTTGCGCGAACTCTTTTTTTTGTATTTCGCCAGCCCCCCCCCCACCCCTCATAAGTTTTCTGATGGTCCGTCCCTTAGTTTTTTCCGCTCGTTTCTTCTTTTTTTTTTCTCTGTTTCCTGTTTGTGGTCTCATGTTTGTCAATTGAAGTGGAAAGTTGGATAAGTTGCCTAACTTAGTTCAACCGACAACAAGATTCTGCGACAAGAGAAAAATAATGTAAAAATCAGGGTGAAAATGCGATCATCTAGCGCTTTATAAAACTGTCTGTTACACTAGTAGCTCATTCAGTGATGACGTAAGATAAACAAACTTTGTTATTTCAACTATTTAATTGATAGATTACACGCTGCAAACCGAAATTTCTATGACAGATATTAGTAGTTGATATAACTATTGAAATAAGTTAATTCAACTAGTATTGTGGGTGGTATAATGACATTTTTAAAAATCAGTCAAAATCAGTCTATTAAAAAAGAACAAGACTATGCTTTACAATCCTTTACACTATTACTATTACTTAAATGTTGACTTATACAAACTGCGGAATTGCTTACATGAGCAACAGTAAATATTGTGACAGCTAACAACAACTATCCTCCTTTGATGCAACCGACTGTACAACAGAGCATGACTTTAATTAGTTGACAGTTAAAATGTGGTTCCTATCTTTTCTGAAAAATGTAACACCATCTCTTGTTGTTGTTCTATTTTTTTTTTCGCCTTTTAATATTTCGTCTCTCCTTTCGTATTATCGTTTTCGGCTCACAGTTCAAGTAAAGGAAATTTACAACAACTTGAATTTCGTGAGTCAAAGGAAACGCAGTAGATCAACAGATCACATACCGTAGCTACATTATTCTAAAATCTTAGTCACCGGAAGCTAAAGTGACAGGGCGCGAACTTTCGTCCAATCAGGATCGATGATGTTTTGTTTGAACATTGACTCCTGAATAACCTTTGTTTGCCTCTGTGTATTCCGACTGTCCTACACGAAGGTTGTGCTGAAATGAAGCTCCGTGAATTTGAAGATTTTAAGTCAACATCTCCATGGATCTCAAGTTAACAATGATGTATCAAGGCCGAATGTTATAGCAGGGGATGATAGAGGCTCTAAGTGACTGCTAAGGATAGAGTTAATGAAACCATTCAACGATTACACCGACGCATTTCGAGGTGAGTACAAATTCCATAATTTGTGAGATTGAGGTAAAAACTTTAGTCTGGCCCTGGGTTTCTTCTTCAGGCTTTTGAAGAATTATTTCACCGTACTGTAACACCTGAAACAGTTTTCTTACCATCTGAAATCGCAAAACAGAGCCAGTGCTGCGAACAGTGTCTCTTTTGGTCGAAAATCTGTGAAAGAGCGGTATAGCCCATTGTTGGTGTTCATTACTTTATCTTTGAGATTTCGAATTGAAGTTAAACGTCTCCATTGCGCTTAAAAGTTTTGGTTACCCTCCCAGAACAATTAACCCGAGAGGAGACCGATGTAAAGGGGAATAAGGATCATGAAAGTAGAGGAATACGTCCAACTGAATTTTTTGTGAATTACCGATTACCGTTGGTGGTTCGTTAGTTTTAGCGCCAAAACGTCAGCAGCGAAGACTGCATTTTTATTGCCACGTGTTATGCCTTAGAGGATTTGAAAAACAGTTACTATTGACCAGAGAATCATGTTTAAAGGAGAAGTCAGATGATGTATGTACATGTATTTTTATTTTAAACTACTTGGAGGACTGAATTGTTGATAAATGGACCAAATTTTTCTAGTGTCAGTTTATTTTCCTTCGTCTTGTGTACATGACTTTCTGTGAATGTCACGGTTAAATAGAATGGTGAAGTGTGCTAAGGGTTGAAGAAAAGCTTAACTCCTATGCTCAGTTAAAAGCCGTTGTTTTGTCAAGGCAAGATTTAATTGCTTGCCTACTGGCAATTTCCTTGCTGAGGTTGTCACTTGTGGCAGCCTTGCTTGGGCTATAATCTGCAGCTTGCAGGTTCTTGCTTTCTCTCTTGACCCGGCTCACATATTTGTAAATACTTTCCCATCAGTGATACCAAATTCAAAATTAATTACTATTTTAAACAATGTCTTGCCTAAACATTTGAGCTGAAACTCTACGTGGACCAACGTACAGTCAATGAGTTCAGTACTCCAAGAGTGAAATGACAACGAGATAAAAAAGGAGACAACGAAAGAATTGCATAAATCGAAAAAACTGTCGAATTATAGACTTCTTTATTCTGCTGGCAGTAATTTTAAGGATTGCGAAGTAGATATTCCTAAAAGCATGTTAATTAAAGGTATCTGCACCAACAATTTTTTTAAGGTTTTCTTTCGTGTTCAAAATGTTTTTACAGTGAGTTCAGAGATAATAAGCATATTATCTTTTTCGAATTTACCTTCCTATTAATTAAGCGAAAATGTACTTGAAAGGTTACCGATTTAATAACCGGAAGTCTGAAGGAAAAATTTTCATATCCGTTTCTAAGAACACTAACATTTCCACACTTTCAAAGTTAGCAACTAAAAGTACTCGATTCTACCGTGACAAGACATTGTAGTGCGTTCATGTCAATGCATAAGTTTGTCGCTGTTAAGACTACCCGGTTGCATACATTTGTCATAAATTAACGATAATGTTTCTCTTTTGCCCATTCCATTCTGATGACGCGTTCTGTGCGTTATCTCTTATACCTTGTATACCACTATATATCTTATGTTTACCCTAGTGATACTGTATACCCCTATTTATCCTGTGTACCCATGTTTACCCAAGAAATACTGTATACCTTGTACACCCTGGTATATCCTGTGTACCCATGTTTACCCTAGTAATACTGTATACCTTGTGTACCCCTATATACCCTGTTTACCCATGTTTACCCTAGTAGCACTGTATACCCTGTATACCCCTATATATCTTCTGTACCCATTTCTACCATAGTAATACTGTATACCTTGACTAGGGTAAACATGGGTACACAGGATATATAGGGGTATACAGGGTATACAGTATGACTAGCGTAAACATGGGTACACACAGGAACCAATTACTGGTACACAGGATATATAGGGGAATACAAGGTATAGAGTATTACTAGGGTAAACATGGGTACACAGGATATATAGGGGTATACATACATACATACATACATACACTTTATTGATGCTCCCTAAGTGGGCTTTTCAGCTCAATAGAATAAAAAAAAAATACAAATATATAAATTAATTGAGAATGTAAATACAATAATATTATAATTACAAAATATATATCAATAATATAATATAATATATCAACTTAATAAAACATTTGCAAGATGACGTCTAAAATTCCTGGGGCATTTTAAGGACTTAATGTTATCATTCAAGGAGTTCCAGAGTTTGGCTCCTCTGAAAGCAAAGGAGCGCTGCCCTGTTGACAGGCGACATAAAGGTATATCCAAAGCACCAGATGATCGAGTTTGTCTATTATGGACATGAGAACGTGATTTAAACATATCAGCAAGATAGTCTGGAACAAGCTTGTTAATACATTTGTGCATCATAGTAGCGTCATTTAGAATGAGTTTCTCTCTAATAGGAAGCCATTTCAACGATCGCAACCCATCCGAAATATGGTCATACTTTCTTAGTCCCAGAATAATTCGCCCAGCAAAGTTTTGGACTTTTTGTAACTTGTCAATATTGCTGCTGCTGGTATTACTCCAGACAGTTGAACAATATTGGAGTTTACTAAAGACAAATGAATTTATTACTAACAGAAGTGTTTTCCTATCCAGGAGGTGCTTGATTCTGTTAATTTGGTACAATTTAAAAAGGCATTTAGAGGCAATCTCAGTGATACGTTGGTTATAACTGAGGCGTGTGTCGAGAAGAACACCCAAGTCCTTAACGACAGGCACAGGTGTTATTTCCTTGTCAAAAAGTGTTATACTGAATGATGACAGTTTCTTTAAAAGTTGTGGTAATCCAACAGCTAGAACCTTAGTTTTGTCCGGATTAATCAAAAGAGAGTTTTTACAGCACCACTGAGATATTCTCGTAAGATCTTCGTTTAAGGCGAGGATGGACGTGGGTAATTCGGCAGGTGAAAAGGACAAATACAATTTACAATCATCAACATAGGAGGCAGATAGACAACGTTTAGGAACAGAAAGGAGGTCGTTAACATAGATTGTAAACAAAACCGGACCTAAAATAGAGCCTTGCGGAACTCCGAACTCAAGTGGGAGTACTTTAGAAACTGCGTCACCAATTCGAACGCACAAGGTATACAGTGTTACTAGGGTAAACATGGGTACACAGGATATATAGGGGTATACAAGGTATACAGTGTTACTAGGGTAAGCATAGGTACACAAGATATATAGTGGTATGCAAGGTATACAGTATGACTAGGGTAAACATGGGTACACAGGATATACAGGGTATACAGTATTACTGGGGTAAACATGAAAACACAATATATTTAACAATTATTCCACGAGGGCACGTTGGATATGAGATGATAGATAGCCAACGAGGCGCATAGCGCCGAGTTGGCTATAATCATTTCATATCCAACAAGCCCGAGTGGAATAATTGTTTTATTAAAAACGCCCACAAAATCTCGTTGAATCGCCCCGACTAGAACAAACCGGAAAAGACAAGGGACTTCCGCTATTCTCATGTCACACGTCTATCAAAACTGTCAACGCGCGAACGGACTCGCCTAGACTGCATGAATGAAAAATCAAAACATTGTAGCGATGAACATTAGTTTTTTAAAAACTCATCGTGATTCTAGGATTTTACACAGCAGAACAGCTTAAAAAACCTGGCAGATAATGTGAAGGAAAGGAATTTTTAAGTGAAAGCCGTCGAAATTACTATGAATTTGGATTTTCGGTGCAGTTATAAAAGTAAGAACAACGGAGAAAAACTACCAGTATTACCTCGGTCGCTTGTTATGAAGTTGTTTGAAGCCACAAGCTGGTTTTGCTGAACGAGAAAAGAAGCTATACTGCCGCCTCGATTGCTCTAGTGAATGACTGCATAGCCTGTATTTGTAGTTCGTTACTTGTGATTTATGTTCTTGATGTCGGATAAATAAGCTGCAGTTATCTATCGGCGAGTGACTCGATCGGCGAATGGCTTCGCGATCATGAAGAAACAACACTTGTCTTCTTTCGTAGCTGGTCAAGGTACTTTAGTTCCATGTGTTTTTCGACAAACTTTCAAACAAGCTCTTGTGGCTTTTTTGTTTGTTTTTGTCTTTTTTCTTTCGTTGAAATTGCATTTCTAGTATTCTAAGAAATGAATTAAAACGATTTGCTTCGGGCGCCGTTTTATCCTTCGTGAAAAAAGATCTCAGCTAGCTTCCAATTTTAAACTGACGAGTACACCGACTATATATGGAGAACATGGTATATTAGCTCATATACCATAACGGCTAAGCCAATCAAAATGCTAGAATTGCATTATCCAATGATTCAGTTTTTAATAAATAGGGTTATTCAAGGTACACAGTATGACTATTAGTCAGGTCTCTTAGGGTCAGGATCGTTACAGAGTTGACAAAAGCACCAAACTTTGCACAGCGATAGCTTATTGCAGTACCATGAATATTAGAGGGGGTGCCCACTGCAAATATGCCACTGAAGCGTGCTAAACAGGATATAATTATTGTAAATTTCACCTGCTGGGGTCCCTGTGGTGTTTTGATTGAAAATTGTTATTTAATACCTTAAATCACTCTGAATTCTATTCTCAGGTTGTAAACAACAATTTCACTCGAACATCTGGCATTCCCATCCATTTTTGCTTATTGATTGTATAATTACCGTATTTATTCGAATAAGCGCCCAACCTCGAATTAGCGCCCACCTCGAATAAGCGCCCATCCTAAAGGCAGAAAAAGTTAATAAGCGCCCAGCCTCGAATAACCGCCCACCCCTCCCCCTCCCAATCAAACTCAAGTAAGCGTTCACCCCCACCCCACCCACTTGAGTGAATAAATTCTAATAAGAGACTTCCCCGAGGACGGAGTTTTCTTCAGAGTATTTTACAGAAACCTTGCTTTGTTATTTCTTCGCGTTTTGTTATTAGCATTTATTGTTTTGTTGCAAAAGAAACATACTTCACTTGCTGAAAATGGTGAAAATTTAATAAGCGCCCAGCCTCGAATAAGCGCCCACCTCGAATAAGCGCCCACTCTCAAGGTCCAAAAATTTAATAAGCGCCCAGGGCGGTTAATCGAATAAATACGGTAAGTTGATTATTACTGTGCCCTTAAAGCAAGTCCACAGTCCGCCCACATTTTCATAAGTCATTTCTAAGATGGCCTCGTCTTTGCTTCATAACTTGCAACTACTCAGCTTCTGGGATCTCTTCTCCTTTTCTAATGTATTTCAATTAGAGGAGGCCTTATTGTGTGGCTTAAGCCTTATTTATCAAGTATTATTTGTCATTACTTGTCACTTTAAGCTGAAGAAAGCAAACAAAATTTCAGAAAAAAGAAATTGTCAAAGAGTCTGTTGTATCACATATTATCAGGGATTTATGACAGCTATTCATGAAGAGCAAATAACGAAATGACAGAACCCAAAATAGTTCTTTCCTAGGGAGGTAATTAATTTTTCAGCTTAACATAGGCCTGGATACCTTTCAGTCTCTCTTTATCCAGTTATCTGCTGGACGCAAGTGCATGTTTTGATAGAGAAGCAAGCACCGTGGCAGAAGTCATATCATTTACAATTTCCGCAGTTTGTCTAAGCTTTACAAAGCAAAAACAAACAAAAAAGAATCTGGTCTCATAAACGAAAAGAAAGAAACAAGTTAGCCCAAGCTTCAAAAAACAGCACAGTTTATCATGAAGCCTCTACATTTGGCACTGAAGCACTCATGTCCAAAAATAATAACAGCTTATCAAGTCGTAAAAGTGAGACTCAGGTGGTACAAGATTGACTCAAATGATAAATGGTGAATAGTTTAACTGCTGAAACTGTAGAAAGGGGGCCGGGCTAACTTTTAGGGCCTGTTTACATGGAGGAAGGGGACCCCAGGTAGGAATGGTAACCCACCTGTCCATATAATCTCTCATTTTAATTTGATCACGTTTACATGATAGGTGGGGTCACCCTTCAAGGTGGGTAGCCCGGTCTGCCACACCAGGTAACCCTCTCAGCTGAGGTCAAATTTTGCCATGTCAACGTTTCAAGGTGAGGAAACCCAGGCTAGTCGGGGTCGGATTCGAGATACATCAAATTCGCGCAAAATTCACTTTGGCGCTGGGTGGCTTCCCATAATTCATTATTAAAGGTAACAATAGAAAGCCACAACACTGAAGGTTGCAGCAAGAGCAGCAATTGAGCGTAGACGTGGTTTGCCAGCATTTTTCTTGTTTACATGGTTAGCGACCATTCATATAATCTTGAGAAACTGCACCCCATTATGGCGGGGTTGTAAGATTGCATGTAAAGGAGGGTTATTTTTTTACCCCACCTAAGCAGGTTACCTCACCTACCTGGGGTCTCCCACCTTTATGTTAACAGGCCCTAAGTCTCAGGAACCGTGAAACTGGTAATAAACGGTATACCTAACCCGGGACTAGCTGTGATACTACCGGCCATCTTCAAGAACGTCAGCATAGCAGCCAAAGAAGCCATTATATCGGTGTAAAACGAATATTAGATTGCGGTTGTTTCATGCGTCTAATTTTGTGACTTTTTCTGTGTTCGTTTTTGTCACCATCTCTAAATATCAATCATGTTCAAAACACCCCTATTAACAAAATATTTCGTAAAGCTCTTTAGAATGATATTCAGCAAAAAACAAGGTGTGACCAGGAGCCGATTGCTAGGCTCCTGGTGTGGCAACATAGGCATAAGTGAATGCAAAGTTTTGCAGTATGTAATCTGTCAAAAATCTGTTTGAGTGGTCAAAGTTGGGGCTGATGGGCTTCTTTATCATGACCACTCCATTATTATAAGGGACCAGGCCATAATTATTGTTGACCCTTGCTTTTTTGGTATTTTATGTGATTTTCCACAGCATTATTTTGTGAAAAGTTGGTAACTGAATTGCTCTTGAGGAATTCATGATCGTAAGATTTCGTAACCACGGCGTATTCGCCTAATTGCATCAAACAAATTACATTCATTTTCATAAAAGATGCATCATTGGTTGGCTAAAAGAGGCCTTGTTCCTGTAAATTTCAGCTCTTCTGAAGTTAGTTTGTTTGTAAATTGTAACGCAAGTGCCGACTGTCCTTTTTTTTGAAAGATCGTATAGACCTACCATTAAAACTCTGGTCTAAGGGCTCTGAAGTGAATGAGCCGCTTACAGGTGTATAGGCATGCAGGGACCTCATACACTTCTTTTCAAATGCAAATGTGCAAAAAATAAAGAATGTTAAAATTCCTGGAGAGGCATGTTTTACAACCTCGTCCCCAGGGCTTAATAAAAAGGTAGAAAAAGGTAAAGCGACCATATTTTACGTCAATAACTCGTGACAGTGATAAGTGATAAACTTGAGGTCGACGGTGCGTTCCTTTTACCCCCCTCTCTCCATTAATTCTCCGTTTTAAGGGTATTTAAAGCTAGTCAAAGCTACACAGAAAAAAGAGAAGTTGAAATAAGGAGGTGTTGACACCGGGCTCGAACTCGGGACCTCTCGCCCCGAAGGCTGCGCACTAACCAACTGTGCCACCCTTACTCCTCCTTTTCCCCCTGAGGACGAGGTTGACATGTTTTAATCATTATCTCAAGGACAGGGTTACCAACGAAGCAAATTATAATCTAATCTTAGCTGCACAATTACAAAGTGGGCGCGTTGTCAGTTACGGTTCATGAGGTTGTTCATGTGGCATGTCAAACTTTAACGATTCTATCGTTTAGGATGTGATACATTTGCGTTTTATGTTATTGTATGACATCTTTGAAAGCTGGCTTTGTGATCTGTTTAAGTTGATATGTAATGATATGATCACTGGCAAGTCTTAGCAGTGACACTGATAGCCGCACAGTCCGCCCAATGAACATGGTCACACTTACCGTGAGGAGACCGGGCACTAGTCAGTATTATGTACATGTAAAACTATTTTGAATAGTGTAACAACAACTAAACATTACCAAATTAAAAACTTAAAAATTTGCAACAAATGTTTTTTAGCCAAATCAAACAAGAAGAGTACTCACCACAGGGCACCCAATCTGCTATTATAGGTGAAAGTTAACCCCCCCTTTCATCTGTAATTAGGACCATTTGTAACGGGCACCCCCTCCAGTATTAATCGGTAGGTACTAAGGAAGCTCTGTGCCAAATTTGACACTTTTGTCACGTCTGTAACGATGCGGCCTATATTTTCCACTAAGAGACCTGACTATATAGGGTATACAGGGTATACAGTATTACTAGGGTAAACATGGGTACACAGGATATATAGGGGTATACAGTATTACTAGGGTAAACATGATATGCCAGGGTATACAAGGAATACAAAGTTACTAGGGTAAACATGGGTACACAGGATAAATAGGGGTTTACAGGGTATAGAGTATTACTAGTGTAAACATGGGTAAACAGGATATATAGGGGCATACATGGTATACAGTATTACTAGGGTAAGCACGGGTACACAGGATATATAGGGGTATACAGGGTATACAGCATTACTAGGGTAAACATGGGTACACAGGGTATATAGGGGTATACAAAGTATACAGTATTACTAGGGTAAACATGGGTACACAAGATATATAGGGGTATACAGGGTATACAGTATCACTAGGGTATTCATGGCTACACAGGATATATAGGGGTATACAAGGGTATACTTGCTATGCTGGTATTATAACCTATTGCACTAATATATTAGGGAGTTTATATGGAGACTACCATGAATTACTTGCCCTATAGAGAGGTTATTTGGCATTTTTTTGCGCTTCCAAGGGCATTTTACACAACAGGCTTTTCACACCTCAATAAAGCACGTTAATTACTACTTGGCCAATTTACTTAATAATTACAACTGAATTAGTTATAGGAACCGCTTTTAGAGGGATTGAATGTTATTAGTTTTTTTTTCCATTCTTTTGCGGCAGAAACAAAGGAAAAACAAAATATATATAATAATATATATACAGTATGTCTGAAAGAGCAATGTTTTTTTAGTAGTATTATCATTAGATATAGAAATGTTGGACTGAAATATGGTTAAAACCAAAACCTTATCATGGAAAAAAAAATGAAAAGCTTGTAGTTTGAGTTTAAAGGAAATGTTCAGGATTTGTAACTTGGCAGTAAAACATATATTTTTTCTTTGTTGCAGAATGATTCAGATGCAGAAGATTACAAACGGACATGCGCAATGGGAATATTGACCCTTAGAAAATTTCAAGGGTTTTTATATTTCAAAGAAATGACTGCAGAACCGCAACAAAATCGAAAAACAGCTAGCCTCAAATGATTTGTATCAGCCGGTATTCATGCCGATGAAGAGTCAATATTACATACCTGGAAGTACGACGCAGTCCTTTATTTTCCATTCTAGGACGCCATTTTACTGAATAGAATGTTTACAACCGACTGCATAAATGTACGTTCAATAAAGATGAAACCGAATTGTTTTGTTAATTTGGTCCATTTCAATGTGTTATTTTAACTCTTTTACAGTATTTAAATCTACTGACTTTTCAAGGTTAAAATAACAATTTTTTGTAACCTATTCTTTTTTAGTTATATTAACGAAAAGTAACTATAAAAAATGGGTTCTCTCAGATGCATCCCGGGTAGTTTTTTAAATAGTTGAATTGACTAATTTGAAATGGTCTCATAACTAAATAAAGTGAGTTAATTTAACCAAAAATATTGGTCATTCTTACTTAAAAGAAACTAGTTAAAACTACCATTTATTAATGGTTAAAACAACATAAATATTGAACTAAAAACAACCAAACAAAAAGGTCAAAATAACCCTGTTGATATTCATTTTAACTGCTTTAAAACTAGTTATTTCAAATCAAAAGAATCCAGTTATTTCAAACCAATCTAAATTGGTCAATCTGACTAAAACAAAAGGATCCTCTCAGATGCATTTTGCAACAATTTTCATTGGTTATTTTAACTAGTCAAATTTTACAGTGATTAGTAGTTCTTATGTTAACTGATACCAGCGCCTTGAAAAGTTGATTAAAATAAATAAAGAGTAGTATAGTGCTTTAAAGAGATATGTCTAGCCAGTGCTTGTTAATTCACTTATGTCCAGAAATGCATGCAATGGCGAAAATGGCGAAACTGGCGAAAAATCGCCAGCCGCTGGCGATTTGAATTGGATGCCAAAAGTGGCCCCTTGGAGGCTGGCGATTTTGGCAAAAATGGCGATTTTGGCGAAATTGGCGATTTTGGCAAAAATTGCCATGCATGCAATGGCGAAAATGGCGAAAAATCACCAGCCTCTGGCAATTTGAATTGGATGCCAAAAGTGGCCCCTTGGAGGCTGGCGATTTTGGCGAAAATGGCGATTTTGGCGAAATTGGCAATTTTGGCAAAAATCGCCATGCATGCAATGGTGAAAATGGTGAAACTGGCGAAAAATCACCAGCCTCTGGCGATTTGAATTGGATGCCAAAAGTGGCCCCTTGGAGGCTGGCGATTTTGGCGAAAATGGCGATTTTGGCGAAATTGGCAATTTTGGCAAAAATCGCCATGCATGCAATGGCGAAAATGGTGAAACTGGCGAAAAATCACCAGCCTCTGGCGATTTGAATTGGATGCCAAAAGTGGCCCCTTGGAGGCTGGCGATATGTGGCAAAATATTCAAATTGGATGCCAAAAGTGGCCCCTTCAAAGTAGATAACTAAAGAGGTCCTTATAACTGTGAGGCAACAGTACCAAAAAAAAAAAGTTCAAATTACTTGCCTAATAAGAGGCCCCAATAACTGTGAGGCAACATTTATCAAATACAACTGAATCAAATATATGACAAAACAGCTTTACCTAACTGTCAAACAACATTATTTTATCAAATACAACTGAATCAAATATATCTGAAAACAACAAATGCAAGTCGTTTCAGTTAAGCTAACATGTATTTGTGCCATGTACTCCACAGGTTAAGTAAACATTTCCTTACTTTCGATGTCGCTTGACTTACCAAAAGTGATGTGATGCGCTGAAATATCACACTAGCATCATTTGCTTTTGTATTGTTTCATTCCTTTCAAAGACTTACAAGTCCACTAATTACTCGAGGAGAGAACTACCAAGTCCTTGAAATCATAATAATTCCTTGCCATGGACACTCTAATTAATCGAGGAGAGAACTACCAAGTCCTTGAAATCATAATAATTCCTTGCCATGGACACTCTAACTTTTGAGGTTCGATGTAGACCTTAACAATCCTCACTGGTTACAATTCTCTTCACATTGGTTCCATTAAATTGTGAGACAGCCTTAAATCAAAAGCGATTGCGAAACGCATGGTTCCTGGCTAAAAGATGCTTTCACGATAACCAGCTAGTGTGTGCCCTTCATTCTTTTTTGGTTCTCCACTATACACATTATCTTCTTCCGTCGTTTTAAACTCTTCCCTTTCTTCTCGCACTTACTTGCTTTGCTCTTTAGAGAAACGGTCCCCTAAAAGTAACGAAAGCCGAAATGTCCAGCAGTTTGCGTGCGCCATTTTGAAATGTGTGATTTCGCTTATTTCCACTTTATGTAAACCTGCACGAAATGTCACTTGTGCCCAATACTTCACCGCATTTATTGAACATAAACATTGGATCAAAGCAATAACTTGTTTGTCTCTTTCATAAAACATATCCCATTCAAACTAATTCTGTATCTTTTCATCAACTAGATATATAAAAAGAGAGTGTACATGTTTGTCTCGTTCTTCAAAAATGTGTCCCATTATTGCTTTATGAGGTGGGGCCAGAAATTTAGAAAATGTATTGTTTTTTTGCGCTGAGACCACCAAACCAATTCTCAGTACAATATGTTTCCATTAAATTGCTAATGCTAATGCTCGTCGAAACACGTCACCCGGCCTTTTTACCTTCTATTTAACAATTGCCTGAGAGTCCCTGTGAACGACATTAATCGTTTTGCTTACATAGAGGAGCTATAAACATAGAGTGACCACCAAAGTCGGCTGGGAATGACACTAATCGTTTCTACTTACATAGAGTAGTTATCCAAAATCGACTATTTCAACATGGTCGCCGCGTCTGTATAACAACTACTAAACCTTATACGTTCATGTTCTGTGAAACTGCAATGAACCAGCTCGTTTATATATACTTGTACGATTGAACGCCATTATAACGAACAGGATGGATATACAAGGCAATACGGACCATCTAATTATCTGAATGCGTAGCCAAGAACCAACCTGGATTCCTCATAACATATAATGTTGAACTGTCGCTATTCAAACAATGCCTACAAGCCTGGAAAATTAAGGATACCTATCTTGGATTTTTTGGTAAGAAAGTTGCCATGAAAATTACGAAGATTACCATTTACTGATAATTGAATACAACTCGTTGGCCATTCGATTTGAATTGAGCAAGAAATTAGTTATAAGTGGTAATTCCCGACCGAACACTCTTGTGTGGGACGAATTTCAAATCACAAGAGGTTATCAATTAAAGGTAAAAGCATTAAAACAGATTAATGACACTTAGTGTCATTATTAGTATCAATTATACTATTGGAAACATTTTTATATTAATATGTGGTTAACTATTTGGCAATTAATAGCCATTTCAAAAGGGACCCTTTGCTATGTCATTTCAATTTGTCTTGACAAATTAGGTATTTCATCGAGTAATTGCCATTTCTGCCAAAACACATTTTAAGAACGAGGCCAACATGCACTCTATATTTTTTTTTTATTTGTGGTTGATGAAAAGATACAGAATTAGTGCACGCCATTTTCGCCAAAATCCTCACTTTCCAAAGGGCCCCTTTGCCATCTCATTTGAATTTTTGTTTACAGTTTGGCGATTTTGGCGATTAAGCGCCATTTCTGCCATTTTCGCCGAAATCGCCACTTTCCAAAGGGCCCCTTTGCCATCTCATTTGAATTTTTGTTTATAGTTTGGCGATTTTGGCGATTAATTGCCATTTCTGCCATTTTCGCCAATGCGTGCATTTCTGGACATATCTCTGTTAATTAGGATTATAATTGAATAAATTGGTGGGATTCTATTGCACTGTGCAAAATGGACTTTGGTCCAGCGTACGTACTTTGCACTCAATCTATATAGTTGATCAGTGTTTGCTTGTGTGGGTACCACAAGCTGCTTCCATATTACGAAAGAATATGCAATATTTTGTTTCCTTCCATTAAAATAAAATAACCCTAAACCTATGGTGCTCCCATGTTACTGTACAAAAGGTACAGCGAATAGTCACAACTGCCAAAGGCAGTCATTTTCGTACGTACATTACTTCAAGAGTTGTTTGGTTCTTGAATGCTTGATCAGGGATTCTCGTTAGGTTGTTACTTTGAAGCAAGCTAAAAGAGAACAAAAACCTGGATTTTAGGTGAAGAATGACAAGTAAAGTAATGAGTAAATTAAAAACAAATGTTAACAATAGAAAGGCATCAACAAGATGAATGATGCTTATGATTCAGTTGTTACGTACATTACTCTAAGTCTTGGCATATTCTCGAAGGCTCTTTCAGGGATTTCCTTGATTGCGTTTCCGCCGAGAAATCTGAAAAAAAAAGCAAAATGACTAACACTTATTGTATTTATTCAACCTGTTAACAAGGAAACATCTTAAAATTAATGGCCTTAAAAAGATTGTACAACTCAGACGGGGTGGGGGGGGGGGTGGGGGAACTTATATTTTAACGCAATTTCATACAGGAGGCTCTAACCCGAGGTCCAACCCCTTACCTTTTAAATACCAGTTTTGGCGTAAAAGATACCCCTTTCGTATTCTTGTCATTGATAAATGGTACCCCTTTCACATACTACTTTGTAACGCTGCATAACCTTTATATTCTGTAAAAGTACCATCGGGTTACTCTTTTTGCATCCATAAACTACGCCCATCAGCCCTTGTAGGTCCTTTCACAATCCGCAATGACAGATTTCCCAAACCCTTTCATATGCTTCAACTTGTGAAATCCCTGCCCTTTCATATACCTGAACTCTCAAAAAGGGTATCCCTCTTTGGCGGAGCCTTCCCGTAAAGTCCATTATATGGAGTCTCTCCCCCACCCTCGGGTTGCACACCAAGTAGTTCCAATCACATCAAATCTCTCGACAATTCAACAACTACAGCTGTTACTTTCCTGAATAAAGTAGCGTTAGAAAAACTACGACACCTGAACACTTCAGTCGTAGGTTGGCAATCAAAGCCAAGGCACCGTCACACCGAGATTAGATTTTGCTGTTTTAAATCAGATTGAGTTATTGAGCATCAACATCTACTATAATAAATAATATAATTAACAAACTGCACGCAGCCAAAGTTTCGTGAATGACAACCAGCCTTTATATAACATTAAGTTTCAGGGCTATTAGCTTCTCAAAAGGGTGTGGTGGACGAGGGGGGATTAGTAATGCACACGTATGACACGTATGGGTAAGACCTTTTCTCCAAGATTATTAATGTGATCGAAATAATTGATTTATAATGTTCTTTTTTTGTTTTAAAATCAGTTAAGTATAAATTTCTGGATTTTCATAGGTTAAAGTTTATTCGTTTTATTTTATTTTAGCCTTGGGTAAATCTATAAATTATTCGAAGTGTGTAAATATTGCCACATATCCCATTATTGTTCTTATAACATATTACTACCGTAGTTACTTTCCAAGCTTCTCAGTGGCCTTACCTCGCCACAAGATTAAGTTTAAGCTCAATCGACACGGTAGCATGCTTACTAGTATTTTTCAAGGGAAGATCTTTTTCAGGATTTAGGGATAGGCCTATCAGCGTTGAAGCGCCGAAATTGTGAAAAGAGCTTCCCATTCGCACAAGCTACTGTACTTGCAAAAATAGGTAATCCTTGTCGGCCCTATCCACACGAATCCGGGCAAGCTAAAACCGGTTTAAATCGTCTACACGACTTCGCAAAAAACACTTTGAAGAGTGGTTTCAAAAGGTTTTTCTAAGAAAAATCAAGTCAGTTGTGGGATCTTTCACGCGTACTCCTCTCGAGAGCTTTGCATAACTTGAATGTATCCTTGTCTTCCTTGTATCTATCCAGTACCCGTATAGGCTCGTATGTTTGTGGTTACTCGTATGTAGAAAAATAGCTAAAAATATATAGAAGGTACAAAGAGTGAAGGCGTCCTTGTAATCTTGCCATTTTCAAGTTCAGACAAAAGGTTGTGACGCATCTTATCAACAAAGTTCGTTAAAATTTCACTCGACTTCATAATAATAATTAACAACAAAAACTCTTTAACCCTATTCAGACCGATCATTTTTTTTGGCTTCCTGCGACTTGAAAAGCCACTCATGCTATAACTTAAAAACCGCCCATGCTACGGCAACCCGTGTTACACAGAATGATGTACTCATCATTTCCAACTTCTAGGCCTAACTTTAATACTTAGTCCAAAGAGAGGATTGTAAATGGCCAAAAAATGCCCTGAAATATTTGTGAGACCGCAGGATGCCTTTGTGCCCGGTTGAAGAACATCAATCCTAGGTTAAGTGCAATGTTGAACACTGGCGGCCAAAGGGTCATAACATCAACTCAGACATTATCCCTGTATTTATTGCTGAAGATCACAGCATCAAACATCGCATCATGGAGGACATCTCTATTGAACAAAGAAAATCCTTTTTGAATAGGGAAAGGGACTGGAACTCCTGGCCATTTACAATTCTCTCCTGACCACGTAACAACAATAAGAAAATTTAGTTAGTAGCCGTACCTCATTATTTTCTAATTTTAATTCGTATTTTAAAATTTGCTCTTGCTCTAAGCTTTGGAATTTTTTATATATACTTGCAAGAGGTAATGATTCTCTCATGATAGTTGTGAAGTGTTTCAGTCTTAATAATTAGCAACAAAAAATATAAAAAAAGTGAAACTTACAAATAATCTAAATCATAGAGATTTGAAAATATCCCAGGTGGAAGATGTACAATTCTGTTGTTCTGCAGGTATCTGCAAAAACAAGTAATAGAGAGATGACGTGAGTGTGATTAGGAAATGCGATCGTTCAGAGAAACAGTCTGCACGCATAGCACGGTAAAAGCAGTTCAACTGATATGCAGTTAGAACTGACACATTTCAATAGCATGGTTCTGTTTCGGAAAATCTTGTCTCAGTTACGCTATTTTCAATTTCTGAATATTGTCTCCAAATAATCTATTCAAATGTACAGTTACTCTGATGACTAGTTTTCAAATTCCCACCCGAACACAATGCAAAAATTCATTCGGCAAACAGTTCCAGTTTGTGGATTTTTCTATTTCACCTTTTTCTGAGGGAATAAGACTTGTAACACCTTCTGAAGCATGATACGATAACAGTGATACATGTATATTGGTTACTGAGACGTTTCTGAAGCGCTTTACCTTTTCTAGTGGACAATTCAGAGGGGAGAGGTGAAGGTGAGGCGGAATTCGCACCCAAGTATATCCATCAGACAGGAGGATTAATAAGTTAAACTACCTAATTTTAAAACAGCTTTGAAGAATCGCAAAAAAACTATCCTCTCTTTGCTTAAAAACAAAGGTAGATTTGTATGTTTGTAGAAGGCAGTGTAGTAACTTGTATTAAGTCTATAAGAAAGGACCCATCTGTAATAAAACTTAATCGCGCGCGCAATAAAGGCCCAATGTTTTTCAGAAATTAGATCTATACGCAAACCAGTTGTATGGCAACATTAAATTTTGACCAATTAAAGCTGCTATACAAAGTGTCAACGCCTGCTAATTTTCACATCGTCCACTAATTGCGAAAACAAAACGGAAAGCTATCGCAAGAGCCGTGGGCTATTTCCCCGCTCTATTAGCTTGGTCAAGTGACCTCAGCCGTGATCTAAAATTAATGGTTTTGTTATCTCAATCGAGACTGTAATGGGCATGTCTCATTTTTCAGATATTGGATTACCTCAGATGGAACCAACGTTTATATCCGGGGTGGGGAGACTCTGCATATCAAAGGATTGGGGATGGCCATGGTCGTTGGAAATTTTGAATTAAACCCCTAAAGGAGACCGATCTGGTCGTGGCCCAAGCTTTTTTTGACCCTTATAAGAGATCATGTCTGTACCAGGGTGATTGGGAGACCTTTCAACGATCCAAAAAGAAGATGGCGTGTTGGCGCTGGGCCGATTAATCAGGGATTAATGTTCCACTAAAAATTAAAATGGAAGCAGCTCGAGTAATCGCACAGTAATCTTTTTGTGTCAGCAGCCAAGTTTCGTATCACACTCTTGGAAAACAATGGACAAAATACGTCTTCTTTAAGTATTGATGTTATAGAAAACTTGGATTATATGAACGGAGTAAATAAAACGAATTAAAAGTATACATATTAAATATATATTTTTATATATATTTTGTCGCGTGCAACCCAAAACGAGCTGACCTTCACGGCTAAATGTGATGGCGTTTTGCCCAGAACACCCTAAGTGAGACCAAAATCCGAACTTTACACCTCTAAACGAGACGACGAGCATTCCATATGTGGAGCACTCCATATCCGGAGTTCCCCCCTCGCCACACGACCGTTTATAACAGATGAGGTTTTTATTACTCCTGGGTCTCGGTAACAAAAAACATCTTAAGATTAAGGAAACTTGTAACTATTATTTCAAAACAATAGGTCATTGTTCTATAACAAAAGTTAAGAGCTCTCTTATTAAGAAGGTTTTATGCAATCTGGCCCTTGGCACTAACGCTTGGTTTAAAATGTTATTACTTATTTGAACTTTATTACGCTCGGGTCCTAGTTGTTACGTACACAGTTGTGCTTTCTACAAACGTTGCCCGTTCAACCATGGGGCTTGTCTGAATTAAAAAAAGCTAAAACTAAAACTAAAACCATTCAAGTACACCTCCTCTTATACCAAAGTGGTCACGTTTGTGAAAGAGTATACGATGATTCACTGTGTGCTCTTGAGAGATCTAAACAACTGATCTAAAAACATATCCATGGTGTATTATTTATCTTCAATTGCTTCCGAGACTTCCGCCTATAATGTTATGCTTATCTAAAAACTTAATACCTCTCTTTTACATAAATTTCTCTAAAATGTTTGAAAACCATGGGAGAACTGAAATCTTAACACAGGACGAAATAACGTGTTTCCATATTTTGTAAACTCGACGGAAACATAGACTTGCTTATAGCCGTCACGTTTCCGCCCTGCGGAAATATGGTAATCTAGTTCTCAACAGCCTGTTACAGGCGTTCAAATCGTGTGGAAGACGCAAAAAGATGTAAGCAGAAAAAAAGACAACAACGAAGGGGTAGGTTAGGGGTGACAGCGAGCGAACGCCTGTAAGACGTTTTAACAAAAAGCTCGTTCCGGTATACCAGATTCTGGTATACCCTATGACTGGTCACGTGCACTTTAAATCACATTTCTGAACACGATGTTTAAAACTCGTCGGAGGTCGGTAGGGTCCTAATTTCGCCCGATAGTCTATTCCTCAACTTAGGTCCCAAATAAGTGAGCGAGTGTTTGTCATATTTCTTGGTCTTAAATCTGGGGATGGCGAACGGTGCTACTCTCAAGTTGTAAGGTGTACAATGCATATGAAATAGCTCGGATATTTTCGTAAGACATAGTTTGTGTTTAACCTTATACATGAGGATAGCAATATCCTTCAATCTTCTATTCTGTAACGTTATTAGATCACCCTTGTCCAGTGGAGCTTTGTAGCTTGATTGCTTATTCAGAAAAAGTGCGCGTAATGCTCTTTATTATATACATACTGAGAAATACTCACCAACAAGCTATGTCGTAAATTTTCTTACGCAAATTAGTTCTAGCCAATCAGAGGAGCGAACGATGGTTTTCACACGTGAAAAAATGATACGTCCAATCAGAATCGCGAACGATATTTTTTCACATGTGAGAAATGATACGTCCAATCAGAAGCCACAGAGGTGTGTAAGTTTCGAGCCAAAATTCCCGCCTTTTATTGCATCCTGCAGCGCTGCTTCGCACACATTCAACGAGAAAAGTTTTACTCAAAGAGTTTTTCTCGCTAAAAAAGTGAAAAGCATTTCGGAAATGGAGAGGAATATTTTCGTTTGTTTCGCTGTCGATAAAGAAAACGGTAGAAAGCCGGCGAAACAACAACGGAAAGGGATAAACAGAACAAGACGCAAGCTTTCGTTGTGCTTTTTGTCGGAGCTACTTTGCCTTTCATTTAAGCTTAAGTTTATATTAAAACCAGCCATTTTACTTAAATTCACTCATTTTCAGTTGTGCATTGAGAACAAACAGTTAAGATTACACATAGTTCTTGGATTACCTCATATCCTCACCGTCATTTATGTTTTTAACAAACGTTTTTACTAAAAAGCTGATACTTCGTTTTCGTTGTGATTTTGCGTTAAGTGTGTAGCGGCAAATTTTATTATTTTTGAAAGATTTAAAATAAAAATTTTTAAAGGCCGCAAAAATGCTGAATGTCTCAGTGTGTATATAATAAACACTATACCACATGGAAAGTGCTTTGTACGGTTTTTACACACTCGTTGTTTTTGTATCAGAAATCAGCTTACTCGTTCGCTGCGCTCACTCGTTCGATTTCTGATACGTCAACAACTCGTTCGTAAATACCGTACGCCAGCACTTTCCATGAAGCATTCTCTATTTCTTGCATGCGTTCGAGTTTTCTTTTGTTACAAGCAGTGCAGAGGTGCCAGGTCAGATGGCAATAGGTTAAGTAGGGAAATATGGCTAATTTATGCAAAGTTAATTGAGATATGTCCAGAAATGCACGCATTGGCGAAAATGGCAGAAATGGCAATTAATCGCCAAAATCACCAAACTATAAACAAAAATTCAAATGAGATGGCAAAGGGGCCCTTTGCCAAGTGGCGATTTTAGCGAAAATGGCGTATTTTGCGAAAATGGCAGAAATGGCGCTTAATTGCCAAAATCGCCAAACTGTAAACAAAAATTCAAATGAGATGGCAAAGGGGCCCTTTGCCAAGTGGCGATTTTGGCGAAAATGGCGTATTTGACGAAAATGGCAGAAATGGCAATTAATCGCCAAAATCGCCAAACTGTAAACAAAAATTCAAATGAGATGGCAAAGGGGCCCTTTGGAAAGTGGCGATTTCGGTGAAAATGGCGTATTTGGCGAAAATGGCAGAAATGGCAATTAATCGCCAAAATCGCCAAACTGTAAACAAAAATTCAAATGAGATAGCAAAGGGGCCCTTTGGAAAGTGGCGATTTCGGCGAAAATGGCATATTTGGCGAAAATGGCAGAAATGGCAATTAATCGCCAAAATCGCAAAACTATAAACAAAAATTCAAATCAGATGGCAAAGGGGCCCTTTGGAAAGTGGCGATTTCGGCGAAAATGGCAGAAATGGCAATTAATCGCCAAAATCGCAAAACTATAAACAAAAATTCAAATGAGATGGCAAAGGGGCCCTTTGCAAAGTGGCAATATTAGCGAAATTGGCGTATTTGACGAAAATGGCAGAAATGGTGCTTAATCGCCAAAATCGCCAAACTGTCAACAAAAATTCAAATGAGATGGGAAAGGGGCCCTTTGGAAAGTGGCGATTTCGGCGAAAATGCCAGAAATGGCGATTAATCGCCAAACACGCCAAACTGTAAACAAAAATTCAAACACGATGGCAAAGGGGCCCTTTGGAAAGTGACGATATTGGCGAAAATGGCGTATTGGGCGAAAATGGCGGAAATGGCGATTAATGGCCGAAATCGCCAAATTATAAACAAAAATGCAAATGAGATGCCAAAGGGGCCCTTTGGAAAGTGACGATTTTGGTGAAAATGGCGTGCACTAATCTTGTATCTTTTCATCAGCCACAAATAAAAAAAAAAATTAGAGTGCACGTTGGCCTCGTTCTTAAAACGTGTTTTGGCAGAAATGGCAATTACTCGATGAAATACCTAATTTGTCAAGACAAATTGAAATGACATAGCAAAGGGTTCCTTTTGAAATGGCTATTAATTGCGAAATAGTTACCACATATTAATATAAAAATGTTTCCAGTAGTATAATTGTATACTAATAATGACAACGCTACTGTAACTTAAGTGTCATTAATCTGTTTTTAATGCTTTTACCTTTAATTGATAACCTCTTGTGATTTGAAATTCGTGCCAGACAAGAGTGTTTGGTCGGGAATTACCACTTATAACTAATTTCTTGCTCAATTCAAATCGAATGGCCAACGAGTTGTATTCGATTATCAGTAAATGGTAATCTTCGTAATGTTCATGGCAACTTTCTTACCAAAAAATCCAAGATAGGTATCCTTAATTTTCCAGGCTTGCAGGCATTGTTTGAATAGCGACAGTTCAACATTATATGTTATGAGGAATCCAGGTTGATTCTTGGCTACGCATTCAGATAATTAGATGGTCCGTATTGCCTTGTATATCCATCCTGTTTGTTATAATGGCGTTCAATCGTACAAGTATATATAAACGAGCTGGTTCATTGTAGTTTCACAGAACATGAACGTGTAAGGTTTAGTAGTTGTTATATAGACGCGGCGGCCATGTTGAAATAGTCGATTTTGGATAACTACTTTATGTAAGTGGAAACGATTAGTGTCATTCCCAGCCGACTTTGGTGGTCACTCTATGTAAGCAAAACGATTAATGTCGTTCACAGGGACTGTCAGGCAATTGTTAAAATAGAAGGTAAAAAGGCCGGGTGACGTGTTTCGACGAGCATTAGCATTAGCAATTTAATGGAACACATATTGTACTGAGAATTGGTTTGGTGGTCTCAGCGCAAAAAAACAATACATTTTCTAAATTTCTGGCCCCACCTCATAAAGCAATAATGGGACACATTTTTTAAGAACGAGACAAACATGTACACTCTCTTTTTATATATCTAGGTTGATGAAAAGATACAGAATTAGTTTGAATGGGATATGTTTTATGAAAGAGACGAACAAGCTATTACTTTGATCCAATGTTTATGTTCAATAAATGCAGTGAAATATTGGGCACAAGTGACATTTCGTGCAGGTTTACATCAGGTGGAAATAAGCGAATTCACACATTTCAAAATGGCGCATGCAAGCTGCTGGACATTTCGGCTTTCGTTACTTTTAGGGGACCGTTTCTCTAAAGAGCAAAACAAGTAAGTGCGAGAAGAAAGTGAAGAGTTTAAAACGACGGAAGAAGATAATGTGTATAGTGGAGAACCAAATGAAGGGCACACAATGGTTATCGTGAAGGCATCTTTTAGCCAGGAACCATGCGTTTCGCAATCGCTTTTGATTTAAGGCTGCCTCACAATTTAATGGAACCAATGTGAAGAGAATTGTAACCAGTGAGGATTGTTAAGGTCTACATCGAACCTCAAAAGTTAGAGTGTCCATGGCAAGAAATTATTATGATTTCAAGGACTTGGTAGTTCTCTCCTCGAGTAATTAGTGGACTTGTAAGTCTTTGAAATGAATGAACCATACAAAAGCAAATGATGCTAGTGTGATATTTCAGCACATCACATCACTTTTGGTAAGTCAAGCGACATCGAAAGTAAGGAAATGTTTACTTAACCTGTGAAGTACATGGCACAAATACATATTAGCTTAACCAAAACGACTTCCATTTGTTGTTTTCAGATATATTTGATTCACTTGTATTTAATAAAATAATGTTGTTTGACAGTTAGGTAAAGCTGTTTTGTCATTTATTTGATTCAGTTGTATTTGATAAATGTTGCCTCACAGTTATTGGGGCCTCTTATTAGGCAAGTAATTTGAACTTTTTTTTAGTACTGTTGCCTCACAGTGATAAGGATCTCTTTAGTTATCCACTTTGAAGGGGCCACTTTTGGCATCCAATTTGAATATTTTGCCATATATCGCCAGCCCTCTGGCGATTTTTGCCAAAATCGCCAATTTCGCCAAAATCGCCATTTTCGCCAAAATCGCCAGCCTCCAAGGGGCCACTTTTGGCATCCAATTCAAATCGCCAGAGGCTGGTGATTTTTCGCCAGTTTCGCCATTGCATGCATGGCGATTTTGCCAAAATCGCCAATTTCGCCAAAATCGCCAGCCTCCAAGGGGCCACTTTTGGCATCCAATTCAAATCGCCAGAGGCTGGTGATTTTTTGCCAGTTTCGCCATTGTATGCATGGCGATTTTGCCAAAATCGCCAATTTCGCCAAAATCGCCATTTTCGCCAAAATCGCCAGCCTCCAAGGGGCCACTTTTGGCATCCAATTCAAATCGCCAGAGGCTGGTGATTTTTTGCCAGTTTCGCCATTGCATGCATGGCGATTTTGCCAAAATCGCCAATTTCGCCAAAATCGCCATTTTCGCCAAAATCGCCAGCCTCCAAGGGGCCACTTTTGGCATCCAATTCAAATCGCCAGAGGCTGGTGATTTTTTGCCAGTTTCGCCATTGCATGCATGGCGATTTTGCCAAAATCGCCAATTTCGCCAAAATCGCCATTTTCGCCAAAATCGCCAGCCTCCAAGGGGCCACTTTTGGCATCCAATTCTAATCGCCAGCAGCTGGCGATTTTTCGCCAGTTTCGCCATTTTCGCCATTGCATGCATTTCTGGACATAAGTGAGTTAATTTAGCATTGGTAGGAATGAGTTTTTTAAGCCTCATCATTACTCCGACCCTTTGACTCGCTCTCTTACATATTTCATTAATATGAATATTGAAATTCAACTGGTCGTCTGTGGTGACACCTAACTACTTAAGACTGCCTGAAGATTAAATGAGGGTCTCAATGGGGTTAACCGATAGGCGTAAAACGGCCCAAAATTTAGTCGATAGCCGTAAAAATTGAGATATTTTAACCGTTTATAGCCGTAAATAGGGTAAAGAGAGTTAACCGTAAAAAAATTTTGCTCCTTAGATTTGATAATTTTAAGGAACGTGCTGAACTCACTTAGAACGGTTGTGTTTCTTATTTCGCGGCTACTTTGACTCTTTACCTTCCCGTTTCTGCTAGTTTTGCTTTTCAAGAAGATTCTATTCAAATAAGCTGTTATGTCTTTTATTAGGAATGGTCCTTTTCATGGCTCACAAAAAATTTTAGTTGACTGGCAATAGCTTAACCTTTTGTTTCTATTTTAAACAAAGAGAGTTTATGTCACTTGAAGAGAATGAGAAAACTGCGGCAAAGATCTTCAAAGCCGCGTACTTCTCAGCTTGTCTCCGACACTTGTAAATGAGAGAGTCACAGAAATGTTCGAGTCTCAATCTGTATGCTTATTCTTTTTTAGTACATGTTGTACAATCTGTTCTTCAGTGGGGTAAAGACCCTATCGTGGTAGTAAAAGAGAAGAGGGTAGGAAATACAAAGAGACGCGAAGAACGAATCAGTAGCCCCTGAAGAAAATCAGGCAAAAGTGCAAAAGATGACGAACTTTTTCATAGTTGACATTTCTATGCGTAAAATGATATTAGAAGTGGAATACTCTAAAAGCATGATTTATGAAATATTAAAAATTTTCAGAAGAATAACTTATTTGATCCCGAGATGATCCCGACGTTTATTTTGGTTTAAAGATACGAAAAAAATACAGGTTTATTAATATTTAACTCTTTGAAACAAAGTAATTAATTTTTAACTTTATAGTTAACCGTAACTGAAAAAAATTAACCGATAGCCGTAAAAGAGCCAAAATTTTAGCCGATAACCGTAAATGCCACCACCCCATAGAAACCCTCTTAAATGGAGGGTCTGGATGCGGTTAACTAACAACTGACAAATAGCCGAAAATTTAACTGACTTCTAGCATTTGCCTTGGGTTTTGCTGTCCACTGACAAAGGACCTGATTTTCCCTTAGTACAAAACTTCTTCAGGCTAAGGCCTTAAAAAGCATTGTACCACTCTTTTCTTCAGATAATGTGATCAAATGTGCTTTTTTTTGGTAGCAGCAAGACGCTTACGTTTCCTTTTTCTTTAATGATTTTACTGTAAAACCCATGTGTGTCATGTATCATCTGTTATAAATGACCTATGATCTCAAATTTACGTTTCTCTGAGAACGCGCAAGCCTACGATGGCTGCTCAGAATGAGGACGTTACAAAGGCAATTGCAAGTTTTTACTGAGATGATTCAGAGACGTTTTTCTTAGCCTTCTTACGATCTACGTCCCAATGTTATACCTGCCAGCTTTTTCTGAATCAAATGCGTGAGATTTTCAACTTGTCATGACCGATATTTCCGGAAACGACCCGGCGACTTCCGAAGATTTCCAACGAATTACCGAAGACTTCCGAACGTTGCCGAAAATTAAATGTCCTCGTGCCGATGTTCCACTGAGACGTTTGAGCACTTTCGAAGCTACTTAAAAGACTACACTTTTAGCGCGCTTTAACATGATTTCGTTAGAACACAGAAAAGGACACAAAGTCATCATGTGTTAAGAATAATTTCTTCGGATTTGTGAGTCAGGCGTGAGAAATTGTCCTTGATACGTGACATCGATGTCTTTAGTCCACAGGCGTAAGACTCACGCATAACGCGTATACCAACCTCGTCCCCAGGGCGCTTTTCCCTGGCTTAGGAGGTGGGGCGGGAAAAGGCCCTGGCATCGGCCGGCCAATCCGACATTTTGATTGGCTGATTGATTTACGTAATTCATGTAAGAAAATGGCCAGATGAAAATAATTTATGCATTATAGCGAAATCGAAAAGGCGGAAAGCATGTCCACTTCAACGAAGATTTCTTTATGAAACCCAGTTTGCAGGCTATGTGGTGGTTCTCATGAGATTCGCTATATGCTTCGAATATTCAGCAAGCCCGGCCTATCAAAAGATCTGTATTCGAAAGTTTATAAAACCTGTGGCAATGTCAATAAACATTTCTGAGGATGATACGAGGTCGGCAGTGTTATGTAGGGGTGGCGTTACATTCGTAGACAAAACGGATCAGTTTATTTGGAGAGGTTAATCTGTAGACAATACGCTGTGTGATCTTAACTCAGAGTATTCTGTAAAGCGATGCGTTCAACTTTCACCGCCGTCCTCGCATCAGCTGTCGAAGCGTCTATCAAAGCTGTCACCCGAAAGCTTCGATGTGGATGTGCCGCAATAAAAAGGGGTTGGAAGGCCTACACGACTTTTAACTCATGCCAAAATGCTGCTTGTTCCAATAAGTTTTTTTCTTAGCTAGGTAGGTTATGGTCTGGAAGTTTCTGCATTTTTGCTGGACCGCTTGTTTCACACTGAGAGGTCATTGCACACTATCGATTTACTGTGGTTTTGTTTCTGGTCGGCAGGATTTTCCCTCTGATGCAAGAGCATTTTTTCTTTGACCTATTTTGAAGCGTAGAGCTTTTTGTTACGGTTGAATAAGGGTTGTAATTTTTTCCAAAGTGCCTTTTGGATCTGAATAACTAAGCGATTTTCTTTAGTCCGTGAATGTAATGTTTTTCTGCAATGTTGTATCACGCTGGGCCCAGCTTGTTTTTTTTCTTGCATGCATGTTAAATTATCACGGATAGTGATTTGCAGGTCCAAAATTATAAGAATGAAGTGTAGCTTAACCGAAGCTGCATCAACTATGGAGTATTGCATTGTAACTTAGTAGACTCCAGCTTGATGTTTTTCTAAAGATAATAAGAGTCTTTTGCCGGAGTCTTTTGACTGGAGCGCGTATTTCCTTCCTTGGTAATAGCTTTTGAATAATAAAGCTTAACAGTGTTTGGACTGTTTTGTTATTGCCACTTTGTGATCCGGCAAGACCATGGTTTCGGTTCTCCACGCGAATCTCATTAGTTGCCGGGTCGGCTTTGTGCTTAGTTGCTTTTACAAGAGCAACTTTAGTTGTTCCGGCTTTATCGTGGCGAGAACGGTACAGTTGTGAAATAGCATCGACTTGCCAGATCCAGTTGGTAAGACTCCAATAACATCCTGGCCTTTCAGGATAGATTTGAAACATTTTGTTTGAAGAGGTTTAAAATTAAGCGGTGGAAAGTAACCGTTACTCAGGGAAATCCGACCCGGCGAAGCACTGATAAAAACTCTGGTCTACCCGCCACCTTCGATGTTTTGTTTATCGTATGCGATCGTATGCTAATTTAGTACACCCACAAATTCTGGGTGTTTGGTGGTCATGTGACCGGCCGATGCCAGGGCCTTTTCCCGCCCCACCTCCTAAGCCAGGGAAAAGCGCCCTGGGGACGAGGTCGCGCGTATACAATATTGTGAAGGTATAATTTTGATTAGCTTAATGGCTTACCATATTGGACTCTAGCCAGCAAAAACGTTCAAGTGGAGGAGAATAACAAAAGACTTGAGAAAAAGAGAGCCACTTGAAATGCTTACAATAGCAAAACTGATAAAAATTAAGGTACAGTGTACTATGGCATCAGTTTTCGAAATTAAAGTTTAATTTACATTATATCTGCCTTTTACGCCAAATTTCGCATCAAAAATACACAAACAAGCTTCATAGTTAATCATTAATTACCATTTGACTGGCAACTGACAAAAAGCCGTAAATTTAGCTGACAGCTGACAAATGGCCGAAATTTTAACTGACAACTGACATCTGTACCGTCCCCCATTCAGACCCTCTCGATGGTGTTTCCTTGAAAGTGTAATGGAATATCACTTACTGTACTGTTATGTATTAAAGACATAGTTTGATATTTACTGAGGTTTCCTTTTTGAAAATTGCTAGCATACAACCGGAGGTATTGTTATTGGCATCTCTTATTAGATTGTTGTTAGCTGTAGGTTCCCCGCTATTTCATACATTGGATGGTCATCCGCGAACATATAGAGAGATGAGTCAATTACATATGTCAAATCGTCTTGGGAGCCTGTTACATCTGATAATGGGTCGAGGGTCGATCTCTGAGGACAGCCTCTCTTAGTCCCCTTCCACTCTCTTCTCTAGTAATAGTTTCACTCGATTTAGTCGATCACACAGATAGGATCTTATAAGGTTAAGTAATTAATTCCTCTTGAAATCGATACGCTCTTGATTTGCTGATAGTAAAGAGTAAGTTTCATGTTATGAGATATCGCGAAATTATTGATATCTGAAGCAACGACGTTGAGCAAACTTATAGAGTTCCTTGGAATAATCTCCAAAGCAGTGGTATCGTCGCCAAATTTAGTGCGTAGGTGCCAGTCAAACATAGCGGCCAGGATGGCAGCGTTCTCGTTGCTTAGGCTCGTTACCCGTTTACATCCTTTGCTAAATAGGAATATGTAACTCGTAGTACTCACGTAGTGTGTAAATATAAGTCATGTTCCTTAACAACAAAGAAATAAAGACTTGAACTTTTTAATTACAAATAAAACAGGTTAAAATAGTGTCCTGGGAATATGTCAGGTGGAAGCCGTTTAATTTCGTTGTCGGGGAGGGACCTGCACATGAAATGGTTTTAATATCTATTTCAGACAAGAGTAATTCAACTAGTTTCGGTGGCCGCAGCATCAAGCGGTTCTCAACTGATTATAGAGGAGGACCCCGGAGGGCCTCCCGGTCGCAGGAAGCAAAACAAAGCTCGGTCTGAACAGGGTTAAAGTCATTTTTCACGAGGTAATTAAAGTGGCAAAGCGTTATCGAAGAAAAAAAATATATAGAAGAAGGTAGAAAGAGTGAAGGCATCCTTGTAATCATGCCATTTTCAAGTTCAGAGAAAAGGTTGTGACGCCTCTTATCAAGAAAGTTCGTCAAAATTTTACTCGACTTCATAATAATAATTAACAACAAAAAATCTTTAACCCTATTCAGACCGATCATTTTTTTTTGGCTTCCTGCGACTTGAAAAGCCACTCATGCTATAACTTAAAAACCGCTCATGCTACGGCAGCTCGTGTTACACAGAATGATGTACTCATCATTTCCAATCTCTAGGCCTAACTTTAATACGTAGTCCAAATATTAGATTGTAAATGGCCAAAAAATGTCCTAAGATATTTGTGAGACCGCGGGATGCCTTTGAGCCCGGTTGAAGAACACCAATCCTGGGTTAAGTGCAACGTTGGACACTGGCGGCCAAAGGGTCATAACATCAACTCAGAGATTATCCCTGTATTAATTGCTGAAGATCACAGCAGCATCAAACATCGCATTATGCAGGACATCTCTATTGAACAAAGAAAATCCTTTTTGAATAGGGAAAAGGGACTGGAACTCCTGGCCATTTACCATTCTCTCCTGACTACTTAACAACAAAGTTAGTAGCCGTTCCCCATTATTTTCTAATTTTAATTCGTATTTTAAAATTTGCTTTTGCTCTAAGCTTTGGAATTTTTTATATATGCTTGCAAGAGATAATGATTCTCTCATGACAGTTGTGAAGGGTTTTAGTCTAAATAATTAGCAACAAAAATATACAGAAATTGAAACTTACAAATAATCTAAATTATTGAGATTTGAAAATATCCCAGGTGGAAGATGTACAATTCTGTTGTTCTGCAGGTATCTGCAAAAATAAGTAATAGAGAGATGACGTGATTAGGAAATGCGATCGTTCAAAGAAACAGTCTGCACGCATAGCACGCGCGACGGTAAAAGCAGTTCAACTGATGTGCGGTTAGAAAGACACATTTCAATAGCACGGTTCTGTTTCGGAAAATCCTGTCTCAGTTACGCTATTTTCAGTTTCTGAATATTGTCTCCAAATAATCTATTCATATGTACAGTTACTGTACGTTCAGTTACTCTGATGATATAGTTTTCAAATTCCCACACGTACACAATGCAAAAATTCATTCGGCAAACAGTTCCAGTTTATGGATTTTTTTATTTCACCTTTTTTTGAGGGAATAAGACTTTTAACACCTTCTGAAGGATGATACGATAACAGTGATACATGTATATTGGTTACTGAGACGTTTCTGAAGCGCTTTACTTTTCCAGTGGACAATCCAGAGGGGAGAGGTGAAGGTGAGGCGGAATTCGTACCCAAGTATATCCATCAGACAGGAGGATTAATAACTTAAACTACCTAATTTTAAAACAGCTTTAAAGAACCGCAAAAACACTATCCTCTCTTTGCTTAAAAACAAAGGTAGATTTGGATGTTTGTAGAAGGCAGTTTAGTACCTTGTATTAAGTGTATAAGAAAGGACCCATCTGTAACTTAATCACAAGCGCAATAAAGGCCCTATATGTTTTTCAGAAATTAGCTCTATACTCAAACCAGTTGTATGGCAACATTAAATTTTGACCAATTAAAGCTGCTATACAAAGTGTCAACGCCTGCTAATTTTCACATCGTCCACTAATTGCGAAAGCAAAACGGAGAGCTATCGCAAGAGCCGTGGGCTATTTCCCCGCTCTATTAGCTTGGGCAAGTGACCTCAGCCATGTGATCTAGAATTAATGGTTTTATTGTCTCAATCGAGACTATAATGGGCATGTCTCATTTTTCAGATATTGGATTACCTCAGATGGAACCAACGTTTATACCCGGGGTGGGGTGGGGGGGGGGGATTCCGCATATGAAAGGGTTGGGGATGGTCGTTGGAAATTTTGAATTAAACCCCTAAAGGAGACCGATCTGGTCGTGGCCCAAGCTTTTTTTGACCCTTATAAGAGATCATGTCTGTACCGGGGTGATTGGGAGACCTTTCAACGATCCAAAATGAAGATGGCGTGTTGGCGCTGGGCCGATTAATCAGGGATTAATGTTCCACTAAAAATTAAAATGGAAGCAGCTCGAGTAATCGTACAGTAATCTTTTTGTGTCAGCAGCCAAGTTTCGTATCACACTCTTGGAAAACAATGGACAAAATGCGTCTTCTTTAAGTATTGATGTTATAGAAAACTTGGATTATGTGAACGGAGTACATGTAAATAAAACGAATTAAAAGTATACATATTAAATATATATTTTTATATTTTGTCGCGTGCAACCCAAAACGAGCTGACCTTCACGGCTAAATGTGATGGCGTTTTGCCCAGAACACCCTAAGTTAGACCAAAATCCGAACTTTACACCTCTAAACGAGACGACGAGCATTCCATATGTGGAGCACTCCATATCCGGAGTTCCCCCCTCGCCACACGGCCGTTTATAACAGATGAGGTTTTTATTACTCCTGGGTCTCGGTAACAAAAAACATCTTAAGATTAAGGAAACTTGTAACTATTATTTCAAAACAATAGGTTATTGTTCTATAACAAAAGTTAAGAGCTCTCTTATTAAGAAGGTTTTATGCAATCTGGCCCTTAGCACTAACGCTTGGTTTAAAATGTTATTACTTATTTGAACTTTATTACGCTCGGGTCCTAGTTGTTACGTACACAGTTGTGCTCTCTACAAACGTTGCCCGTTCAACCATGGGGCTTGTCTGAATTAAAAAGAGCTAAAACTAAAACTAAAACCATTCAAGTACACCTCCTCTTATACCAAAGTGGTCACGTTTGTGAAAGAGTATACGATGATTCACTGTGTGCTCTTGAGAGATCTAAACAACTGATCTAAAAACATATCCATGGTGTATTATTTATCTTCAATTGCTTCCGAGACTTCCGCCTATAATGTTATGTTTATCTAAAAACTTAATACCTCTCTTGTACATAAATTTCTCTAAAATTTTTGAAAACCATGGAAGAACTGAAATCTTAACACAGGACGAAATAACGTGTTTCCATATTTTGTAAATTCGACGGAAACATAGACTTGCTTATAGCCGTCACGTTTCCGCCCTGCGGAAATATGGTGATCTAGTTTTCAACAGCCTGTTACAGGCGTTCAAATCGTGTGGAAGACGCAAAAAGATGTAAGCAGAAAAAAAGACAACAACGAAGGGGTAGGTTAGGGGTGACAGCGAGCGAACGCCTGTAAGACGTTTTAACAAAAAGCTCGTTCCGGTATACCAGATTCTGGCCTACCCTATGACTGGTCACGTGCACTTTAAATCACATTTCTGAACACGATGTTTAAAACTCGTCGGAGGTCGGTAGGGTCCTAATTTCGCCCGATAGTCTATTCCTCAACTTAGGTCCCAAATAAGTGAGCGAGTGTTTGTCATATTTCTTGGTCTTAAATCTGGGGATGGCGAACGGTACTACTCTCAAGTTGTAACGTGTACAATGCATATGAAATAGCTCGGATATTTTCGTAAGACATAGTTTGTGTTTAACCTTATACATGAGGATAGCAATATCCTTCAATCTTCTATTCCGTAACGTTATTAGATCACCCTTGTCCAGTGGAGCTTTGTAGCTTGATTGCTTATTCAGAAAAAATGCGCGTAATGCTCTTTATTATATACATACTGAGAAATACTCACCAACAAGGTATGTCGTAAATTTTCTTACGCAAATTAGTTCTAGCCAATCAGAGGAGCGAACGATGGTTTTCACACGTGAAAAAAATGATACGTCCAATCAGAATCGCGAACGATATTTTTTCACATGTGAGAAATGATACCTCCAATCAGAAGCCACAAAGGTGCGAGTTTCGCGCCAAAATTCCCGCCTTTTATTGCATCCTGCTGCGCTGCTTCGCACACATTCAACGAGAAAAGTTTTACTCAAAGAGTTTTTCTCGCTAAAAAAGTGAAAAGCATTTCGGAAATGGAGAGGAATATTTTCGTTTGTTTCGCTGTCGATAAAGAAAACGGTAGAAAGCCGGCGAAACAACAACGGAAAGGGATAAACAGAACAAGACGCAAGCTTTCGTTGTGCTTTTTGTCGGAGCTACTTTGCCTTTCATTTAAGCTTAAGTTTGTATTAAAACCGGCCATTTTGCTTAAATTCACTCATTTTCAATTGTGCATTGAGAACAAACAGTTAAGATTACACATAGTTCTTGAATTACCTCATATCCTCACCGTCATTTATGTTTTTAACAAACGTTTTTACTAAAAAGCTGATACTTCGTTGTGATTTTGCGTTAAGTGTGTAGCGGTAAATTTTATTATTTTTGAAAGATGTAAAATAAAAATTTTTAAAGGCCGCAAAAATGCTGAATGTCTCAGTATGTATATAATAAACACAATACCACATGGAAAGTGCTTTGTACGGTATTTACACACTCGTTGTTTTTGTATCATAAATCAGCTTACTCGTTCGCTGCGCTCACTCGTTCGATTTCTGATACGTCAACAACTCGTTCGTAAATACCGTACGCCAGCACTTTCCATGAAGCATTCTCTATTTCTTGCATGCGTTCGAGTTTTCTTTTGTTACAAGCAGTGCAGAGGTGCAAGGTCAGATGGCAATAAGTTAAGTAGGGAAATATGGCTAGTTTATGCAAAGTTAATTTAGCATTGGTAGGAATGAGTTTTTTAAGCCTCATCATTACTCCGACCCTTTGACTCGCTCTCTTACATATTTCATTAATATGAATATTGAAATTCAACTGGTCGTCTGTGGTGACACCTAACCGTAAAAAGATTTTGCTCCTTAGATTTGATAATTTTGAGGAACGTGCTGAACTCACTTAGAACGGTTGTGTTTCTTATTTCGCGGCTTCTTTGACTCTTTACCTTCCCGTTTCTGCTAGTTTTGCTTTTCACGAAGATTCTATTCAAATAACCTGTTATGTCTTTTATTAGGAATGGTCCTTTTCATGGCTCACAAAAAATTTTAGTTGACTGGCAATAGCTTAACCTTTTTTTTCTACTTTAAACAAAGAGAGTTTATGTCATTTGAAGAGAATGAGAAAACTGCGGCAAAGATCTTTAAAGCCGCGTACTTCTCAGCATGGTTCCGACACTTGTAAATGAGAGAGTCACAGAAATGTTCGAGTCTCAATCTGTATGCTTATTCTTTTTTAGTACATGTTGTACAATCTGTTCTTCAGTGGGGTAAAGACCCTATCGTGGTAGTAAAAGAGAAGAGGGTAGGAAATACAAAGAGACGCGAAGAACGAATCAGTAGCCCCTGAAGAAAATCAGGCAAACGTGCAAAAGATGACGAACTTTTTCATAGTTGACATTCACTACGAGCCTCAGCGCTGCGGAAGTTAAAAAATTCGTACCGTCTGGTTGCTATGAAGTGATGTAATCATCCCGTTGAGTATCCATCACCGTAACACTTTTGCGGTCAACTACCGCAGCGCTCGTAAAGTACTTTAATTAAAACCGTGTTCAAAACCCTGTAGGAAGTCTGTTTATTTTTGAGTCGATTAATGCACTGCTGACTTCCACGAGGTCAACTTTTGCATAAATTATCAAACATTATGTTAAGCGGGAAATCTACCTATGGTTCGCGGGAGAAGCAACTTCTATAGCGGCGCAAGACAAATGTTTCGAGAGTCGAGGATGTGCTCAGAAACTATTCACTATGCGACGAAAGGAGATATCACTGGCATGATACCTGCATTTAATGGTAATTTTTATCAATCCAGGTCGCGCCGTGTTCGCTCGAGAACGCTGTGACAACTTCGTTTGGCGCGCTTCTCAATACTTCCAAAACATGTTGTAATCGGTAAGTAGACTTAAGCACTTAGTATCGCCAAGCCATTCGAATCAGTGTATACCCAATTCTTTGTCTAAAGATTCGCGCAAACACATATACCAAGTACATCTGGATGGAAGAGGAAATTGTCTCTCTAAACGCAGCCAGGTTATATTTTGAAGGATGGCGGCACAATTCAACGCGTCTTCCAGGTCAGCCCTAATTTATAGTTCGTAAGAGTATAAATTGCGATCTCCCTATTTTCACTTAAGCTTTCTTTGATAAGACTTCAGTAGAAACAAAACAACGCAGACATGACATTCTCCTGCATGAGACACAATCGGCTGAAGGAAATATCTGTTTACAAGTCGGGTAAATTATCCATTCTTGCGCACCGCAAAATCAGCTAAAATCAGTCGCTGGAAACCTGGCATATTATTAAGCCTGAGCGCTTCTAAGAATAACACGTTTAGAACTTCGACGAGTAGAAAAAAAAGGCAGCTGTTCTATATCCTTTCTGGTTCATCCAGGTAGAAGTCCTGGGATATTATTATGCCTGAGCGCTTCTAGGATATATAACACGTTTAGCATTTCAACCCGTAGCCGTAAAAAACAATTAGGTAGTTGTTCTATATCCTTTCTGGTTCACCCAGGTAGCAGTCCTGGCATGATATCATTATGCCTGAGCGCTTCTAGGATATATAACACGTTTAGCATTTCGACCCGTAGCTTTAAAAAAAAATTTAGGCAGTTGTTCTATATCCTTTCTGGTTCATCCAGGTAGAAGTCCTGGCATGATATCATTATTATGCCTGAGCACTTCTAGGATATATAACACGTTTAGCATTTCAACCCGTAGCCGTTAAAAAAAATGTAGGCAGTTGTTCTATATCCTTTCTGGTTCACCCAGGTAGCAGTCCTGGCATGATATCATTATGCCTGAGCGCTTCTAGGATATATAACACGTTTAGCATTTCGACCCGTAGCTTTAAAAAAAAATTTAGGCAGTTGTTCTATATCCTTTCTGGTTCACCCAGGTAGCAGTCCTGGCATGATATCATTATGCCTGAGCGCTTCTAGGATATATAACACGTTTAGCATTTCGACCCGTAGCTTTAAAAAAAAATTTAGGCAGTTGTTCTATATCCTTTCTGGTTCACCCAGGTAGAAGTCCTGGCATGATATCATTATGCCTGAGCACTTCTAGGATATATAACACGTTTAGCATTTCAACCCGTAGCCGTAAAAAAAAATTTAGGTAGTTGTTCTATATCCTTTCTGGTTCATCCAGGTAGAAGTCCTGGCATGATATCATTATGCCTGAGCGCTTCTAGGATATATAACACGTTTAGCATTTCAACCCGTAGCCGTAAAAAAAAATTTAGGTAGTTGTTCTATATCCTTTCTGGTTCATCCAGGTAGAAGTCCTGGCATATTATTATGCCTGAGCGCTTCTAGGATATATAACACGCTTAGCATTTCGACCCGTAGCCGTAAAAAGAAAAAAAATAGGTAGTTGTTCTATATCCTTTCTGGTTCATCCAGGTAGAAGTCCTGGCATGATATCATTATGTCTGAGCGCTTCTAGGATATATAACACGTTTAGCATTTCAACCCGTAGCCGTAAAAAAAATTTAGGCAGTTGTTCTATATCCTTTCTGGTTCATCCTCGTAGAAGTCCTGGCATATTATTATGCCTGAGCGCTTCTAGGATATATAACACGTTTAGCATTTCAACCCGTAGCCGTAAAAAAAAATTTAGGTAGTTGTTCTATATCCTTTCTGGTTCATCCAGGTAGAAGTCCTGGCATATTATTATGCCTGAGCGCTTCTAGGATATATAACACGTTTAGCATTTCAACCCGTAGCCGTAAAAAAAAATTTAGGCAGTTGTTCTATATCCTTTCTGGTTCATCCTCGTAGAAGTCCACTTATGTCCAGAAATGCATGCAATGGCGAAAATGGCGAAACTGGCGAAAAATCGCCAGCCGCTGGCGATTTGAATTGGATGCCAAAAGTGGCCCCTTGGAGGCTGGCGATTTTGGCAAAAATGGCGATTTTGGCGAAATTGGTGATTTTGGCAAAAATTGCCATGCATGCAATGGCGAAAATGGCGAAAAATCACCAGCCTCTGGCAATTTGAATTGGATGCCAAAAGTGGCCCCTTGGAGGCTGGCGATTTTGGCGAAAATGGCGATTTTGGCGAAATTGGCAATTTTGGCGAAATTGGCAATTTTGGCAAAAATCGCCATGCATGCAATGGTGAAAATGGTGAAACTGGCGAAAAATCACCAGCCTCTGGCGATTTGAATTGGATGCCAAAAGTGGCCCCTTGGAGGCTGGCGATTTTGGCGAAAATGGCGATTTTGGCGAAATTGGCAATTTTGGCAAAAATCGCCATGCATGCAATGGCGAAAATGGTGAAACTGGCGAAAAATCACCAGCCTCTGGCGATTTGAATTGGATGCCAAAAGTGGCCCCTTGGAGGCTGGCGATATGTGGCAAAATATTCAAATTGGATGCCAAAAGTGGCCCCTTCAAAGTAGATAACTAAAGAGGTCCTTATAACTGTGAGGCAACAGTACCAAAAAAAAGTTCAAATTACTTGCCTAATAAGAGGCCCCAATAACTGTGAGGCAACATTTATCAAATACAACTGAATCAAATATATGACAAAACAGCTTTACCTAACTGTCAAACAACATTATTTTATCAAATACAACTGAATCAAATATATCTGAAAACAACAAATGCAAGTCGTTTCAGTTAAGCTAACATGTATTTGTGCCATGTACTCCACAGGTTAAGTAAACATTTCCTTACTTTCGATGTCGCTTGACTTACCAAAAGTGATGTGATGCGCTGAAATATCACACTAGCATCATTTGCTTTTGTATTGTTTCATTCCTTTCAAAGACTTACAAGTCCACTAATTACTCGAGGAGAGAACTACCAAGTCCTTGAAATCATAATAATTCCTTGCCATGGACACTCTAATTAATCGAGGAGAGAACTACCAAGTCCTTGAAATCATAATAATTCCTTGCCATGGACACTCTAACTTTTGAGGTTCGATGTAGACCTTAACAATCCTCACTGGTTACAATTCTCTTCACATTGGTTCCATTAAATTGTGAGACAGCCTTAAATCAAAAGCGATTGCGAAACGCATGGTTCCTGGCTAAAAGATGCTTTCACGATAACCAGCTAGTGTGTGCCCTTCATTCTTTTTTTGGTTCTCCACTATACACATTATCTTCTTCCGTCGTTTTAAACTCTTCCCTTTCTTCTCGCACTTACTTGCTTTGCTCTTTAGAGAAACGGTCCCCTAAAAGTAACGAAAGCCGAAATGTCCAGCAGTTTGCGTGCGCCATTTTTGAAATGTGTGATTTCGCTTATTTCCACTTTATGTAAACCTGCACGAAATGTCACTTGTGCCCAATACTTCACCGCATTTATTGAACATAAACATTGGATCAAAGCAATAACTTGTTTGTCTCTTTCATAAAACATATCCCATTCAAACTAATTCTGTATCTTTTCATCAACTAGATATATAAAAAGAGAGTGTACATGTTTGTCTCGTTCTTCAAAAATGTGTCCCATTATTGCTTTATGAGGTGGGGCCAGAAATTTAGAAAATGTATTGTTTTTTTGCGCTGAGACCACCAAACCAATTCTCAGTACAATATGTTTCCATTAAATTGCTAATGCTAATGCTCGTCGAAACACGTCACCCGGCCTTTTTACCTTCTATTTAACAATTGCCTGAGAGTCCCTGTGAACGACATTAATCGTTTTGCTTACATAGAGGAGCTATAAACATAGAGTGACCACCAAAGTCGGCTGGGAATGACACTAATCGTTTCTACTTACATAGAGTAGTTATCCAAAATCGACTATTTCAACATGGTCGCCGCGTCTGTATAACAACTACTAAACCTTATACGTTCATGTTCTGTGAAACTGCAATGAACCAGCTCGTTTATATATACTTGTACGATTGAACGCCATTATAACGAACAGGATGGATATACAAGGCAATACGGACCATCTAATTATCTGAATGCGTAGCCAAGAACCAACCTGGATTCCTCATAACATATAATGTTGAACTGTCGCTATTCAAACAATGCCTACAAGCCTGGAAAATTAAGGATACCTATCTTGGATTTTTTGGTAAGAAAGTTGCCATGAACATTACGAAGATTACCATTTACTGATAATTGAATACAACTCGTTGGCCATTCGATTTGAATTGAGCAAGAAATTAGTTATAAGTGGTAATTCCCGACCGAACACTCTTGTGTGGGACGAATTTCAAATCACAAGAGGTCATCAATTAAAGGTAAAAGCATTAAAACAGATTAATGACACTTAGTGTCATTATTAGTATACAATTATACTATTGGAAACATTTTTATATTAATATGTGGTTAACTATTTGGCAATTAATAGCCATTTCAAAAGGGACCCTTTGCTATGTCATTTCAATTTGTCTTGACAAATTAGGTATTTCATCGAGTAATTGCCATTTCTGCCAAAACACATTTTAAGAACGAGGCCAACATGCACTCTATATTTTTTTTTTATTTGTGGTTGATGAAAAGATACAGAATTAGTGCACGCCATTTTCGCCAAAATCCTCACTTTCCAAAGGGCCCCTTTGCCATCTCATTTGAATTTTTGTTTACAGTTTGGCGATTTTGGCGATTAAGCGCCATTTCTGCCATTTTCGCCGAAATTGCCACTTTCCAAAGGGCCCCTTTGCCATCTCATTTGAATTTTTGTTTATAGTTTGGCGATTTTGGCGATTAATTGCCATTTCTGCCATTTTCGCCAAATACGCCATTTTCGCTGAAATCGCCACTTTGCAAAGGGCCCCTTTGCCATCTCATTTGAATTTTTGTTGACAGTTTGGCGATTTGGTGATTAATTGCCATTTCTGCCATTTTCGCCAAATACGCCATTTTTGCCGAAATCGCCACTTTCCAAAGGGCCCCTTTGCCATCTCATTTGAATTTTTGTTTACAGTTTGGCGATTTTGGCGATTAATTGCCATTTCTGCCATTTTCGCCAAATACGCCATTTTTGCTGAAATCGCCACTTTGCAAAGGGCCCCTTTGCCATCTCATTTGAATTTTTGTTTATAGTTTGGCGATTTTGGCGATTAATTGCCATTTCTGCCATTTTCGCCAAACACGCCATTTTCGCGAAATCGCCCACTTTCAAAGGACCCCTTTGCCATCTCATTTGAATTTCTGTTTACAGTTTGGCGATTTTGGCGATTAAGCGCCATTTCTGCCATTTTCGCCAAATACGCCATTTTCGCCGAAATTGCCACTTTGCAAAGGGCCCCTTTGCCATCTCATTTGAATTTTTGTTTATAGTTTGGCGATTTTGGCGATTAATTGCCATTTCTGCCATTTTCGCCAATGCGTGCATTTCTGGACATATCTCTAGAAGTCCTGGCATATTATTATGCCTGAGCGCTTCTAGGATATATAACACGTTTAGCATTTCAACCCGTAGCCGTAAAAAAAAATTTAGGCAGTTGTTCTATATCCTTTCTGGTTCATCCAGGTAGAAGTCCTGGCATGTTATTATTATGCCTGAGCGCTTCTAGGATATATAACACGTTTAGCATTTCAACCCGTAAACGTAAAAAAAAATTAGGTAGTTGTTCTATATCCTCTCTGGTTCATCCAGGTAGAAGTCCTGGCATATTATTATGCCTGAGCGCTTCTAGGATATATAACACGCTTAGCATTTCGACCCGTAGCCGTAAAAAGAAAAAAAATAGGTAGTTGTTCTATATCCTTTCTGGTTCATCCAGGTAGAAGTCCTGGCATATTATTATGCCTGAACGCTTCTGGGATATATAACACGTTTAGCATTTCGACCCGTAGCCGTAAAAAACAATTAGGCAGTTGTTCTATATCCTTTCTGGTTCATCCAGGTAGAAGTCCTGGCATGATATCATTATGCCTGAGCGCTTCTAGGATATATAACACGTTTAGCATTTCAACCCGTAGCCGTAAAAAAAAATTTAGGTAGTTGTTCTATATCCTTTCTGGTTCATCCAAGTAGAAGTCCTGGCATGTTATTATTATGCCTGAGCGCTTCTAGGATATATAACACGTTTAGCATTTCAACCCGTAAACGTAAAAAAAAATTAGGCAGTTGTTCTATATCCTTTCTGGTTCATCCAGGTAGAAGTCCTGGCATATTATTATGCCTGAGCGCTTCTAGGATATATAACACGTTTAGCATTTCGACCCGTAGCCGTAAAAAGAAAAAAATAGGTAGTTGTTCTATATCCTTTCTGGTTCATCCAGGTAGAAGTCCTGGCATATTATTATGCCTGAACGCTTCTGGGATATATAGTAGCAGTTTGACCCGTAGAAAAAACAAACTCAGCCGTTCATTTTGTAAATTTCTCGCCCTAGAATGATGACATGATGGCGCGAAAATTGACGCCTCTATCGTATTAGATGCGAAATATGATCAGAGATAAATGGAATAGTGAATGTTACAAGCTTCAAAACAAAATTTTTTTGGTTGCTAAGACGGTGCGGCTCGTTATGCTATGCGTAAAATGATATTAGACGTGGAACTGACTCTACAAGCATGACTTATGAAATATTAAAAATTTTCAGAAGAATAACTTATTTCATCCCGAGATGACCCCGACATTTATTTTGGTTTACAGATACGAAAAAAATACAGGTTTATTAATATTTAACTCTTTGAAACAAAGAAATTAATTTTTAACTTTATAGTTAACCGTAACTGAAAAAAATTAACCGATAGCCGTAAAAGAGCCAAAATTTTAGCCGATAACCGTAAATGCCACCACCCCATAGAGACCCTCTTAAATGGAGGGTCTGGATGGGGTTAACTGACAACTGACAAATAGCCGAAAATTTAACTGACTTCTAGCATTTGCCTTGGGTTTTGCTGTCCACTGACAAAGAACCTGATTGTCCCTTAGTACAAAACTTCTTCAGGCTAAGGCCTTAAATAGCATTGTTCCACTCTTTTCTTCAGATAATGTGATCAAATGTGCGTTTTTTAGGTAGCAGCAAGACGCTTACGTTTCCTTTTTCTTTAATGATTTTACCGTAAAACCCATGTGTGTCATGTATCATCTGTTATAAATGACCTATGATCTCAAATTTACGTTTCTCTGAGAACGCGCAAGCATACGATGGCTGCTCAGAATGAGGACGTTACAAAGGCAATTGCAAGTTTTTACTGAGATGATTCAGAGACGTTTCTCTTAGTCTTCTTACGATCTACGTCCCAATGTTATTCCTGCCAGCTTTTTCTGAATCAAATGCGTGAGATTTTCAACTTGTCATGACCGATATTTCCGGAAACGACCCGGCGACTTCCGAAGATTTCCAACGAATTACCAAAGACTTCCGAACATTGCCGAAAAGTAAATGTCCTCGCGCTGATGTTCCAGAAGACGTTTGAGCACTTTCGAAGCTACTTAAAAGACTACACTTTTAGCGTGCTTTAACATGATTTCGTTAGAACACAGAAAAGGACACAAAGTCATGATGTGTTAACAATAATTTCTTCGGATGTGTGAGTCAGGCGTGAAAAATTGTCCTTGATACGTGACATCGATGTCTTTAGTGCACAGGCGTAAGACTCACGCATAACGCGTATACAATATTCTGAAGGTATAATTTTGATTAGCTTAATGGCTTACAATATTGGACTCTAGCCAGCAAAAACGTTCAAGTGGAGGAGAATAACAAAAGACTTGAGAAAAGGAGGGCCACTTGAAATGCTTACAATAGCAAAACTGATAAAAATTAAGGTACAGTGTACTATGGCATCAGTTTTCGAATTTAAAGTTTAATTTACATTATATGTGCCTTTTACGCCAAATTTCGCATCAAAAATACACAAATAAGCTTCATAGTTAATCATTAATTACTATTTGACTGGCAACTGACAAAAAGCCGTAAATTTAGCTGACAGCTGACAAATGGCCGAAATTTTAACTGGCAACTGACATCTGTACCGTCCCCCATTCAGACCCTCTCGATGGTGTTTCCTTGAAAGTGTAATGGAATATCACTTACTGTACTGTTATGTATTAAAGACATAGTTTGATATTTACTGAGGTTTGTCATGTTTGTCATGTACTTGGTTTATAATTTTGTAATGTAAAATTGACTCTGGAAAGCCCCGTGGGGACGAGCCAATAAAGTATGTATGTATGTATGTATGTAGGTTTCTTTTTTGAAAATTGCTAGCATACAACCGGAGGTATTATTATTGGCATTTCTTATTACATTGTTGTTAGCTGTAGGTTCCCCGCTATTTCATACATTGGATGGTCATCCGCGAACATATAGAGAGATGAGTCAATTACATATGTCAAATCGTCTTGGAAGCCTGTTACATGCATCTGATAATGGGTCGAGGGTCGATCTCTGAGGACAGCCTCTCTTAGTCCGCTTCCACTCTCTTCTCTAGTAATAGTTTCACTCGATTTAGTCGATCACACAGATAGGATCTTATAAGGTTAAGTAATTAATTCCTCTTGAAATCGATACGCTCTTAATTTGCTGATAGTAAAAAGTAAGTTTCATGTTATGAGATATCGCGAAATTATTGATATCTGAAGCAACGACGTTGAGCAAACTTATAGAGTTCCTTGGAATAATGTCCAAAGCAGTGGTATCGTCGCCAAATTTAGTGCGTAGGTGCCAGTCAAACATGGCGGCCAGGATGGCAGCGTTCTCGTTGCTTAGGCTCGCTACCCGTTTACATCCTTTGCTAAATAGGAATATGTAACTCGTAGTACTCACGTAGTGTGTAAATATAAGTCATGTTCCTTAACAACACAGAAATAAAAACTTGAACTTTTTAATTACAAATAAAACAGGTTAAAATAGTGTCCTGGGAATATGTCAGGTGGAAGCCGTTTAATTTCATTGTCGGGGAGGGACCTGCACATGAAATGGTTTTAATTTCTATTTCAGGCAAGAGTAATTCAACTAAGACCTATGTGTGTAATTTTGGTGGCCGCAGCATCAAGCGGTTCTCAACTGATTATAGAGGAGGACCCCGGAGGGCCTCCCGGTCGCAGGAAGCAAAACAAAGGCCGGTCTGAACAGGGTTAAAGTCATTTTTCACGAGGTAATAAAAGTGGCAAAGCGTTATTGAAGAAAAAAAAATATATAGAAGAAGGTAGAAAGAGTGAAGGCATCCTTGTAATCTTGCCATTTTCAAGTTCAGAGAAAAGGTTGTGACGCCTCTTATCAACAAAGTTCGTCAAAATTTTACTCGACTTCATAATAATAATTAACAACAAAAAATCTTTAACCCTATTCAGACCGATCATTTTTTTTGGCTTCCTGCGACTTGAAAAGCCACTCATGCTATAACTTAAAAACCGCTCATGCTACGGCAGCTCGTGTTACACAGAATGATGTACTCATCATTTCCAATCTCTAGGCCTAACTTTAATACGTAGTCCAAATATTGGATTGTAAATGGCCAAAAAATGTCCTAAGATATTTGTGAGACCGCGGGATGCCTTTGAGCCCGGTTGAAGAACACCAATCCTGGGTTAAGTGCAACGTTGGACACTGGCGGCCAAAGGGTCATAACATGGAGGACATCTCTATTGAACAAAGAAAATCCTTTTTGAATAGGGAAAAGGGACTGGAACTCCTGGCCATTTACAATTCTCTCCTGACTACGTAACAACAAAGTTAGTAGCCGTTCCCCTTTATTTTCTAATTTTAATTTGTATTTTAAAATTTGCTTTTGCTCTAAGCTTTGGAATTTTTTATATATGCTTGCAAGAGATAACGATTCTCTCATGACAGCTGTGAAGGGTTTTAGTCTTAGTAATTAGCAACAAAAATATACAGAAATTGAAACTTACAAATAACGTAAATTATTGAGATTTGAAAATATCCCAGGTGGAAGATGTACAATTCTGTTGTTCTGCAGGTATCTGCAAAAATAAGTATTAGAGAGATGACGTGAGTGTGATTAGGAAATGCGATCGTTCAAAGAAACAGTCTGCACGCAATAGCACGCGCGACGGTAAAAGCAGTTCAACTGATATGCGGTTAGAAAGACACATTTCAATAGCATGGTTCTGTTTCGGAAAATCCTGTCTCAGTTACGCTATTTTCAGTTTCTGAATATTGTCTCCAAATAATCTATTCATATGTATAGTTACTGTACGTTCAGTTACTCTGATGATATAGTTTTCAAATTCCCACACGCCCGACCTATCCAATCGAACAAAACCGAACAAAAACCCAATCGAACTCCAATCGTTCGATTGGGTTGGGCAATCGAAAAAAATCGAACACCTATTTTGCTGTGAGTTCGATTTTCGAACCAATCGAACCAATATAATCGAACAAAATCGAACTAATCCAATGCAATATAATTGTCCTTGACGCCTCAAACTGAGTAAAACACGTGGAATATAATCACTGTCAGCTTTTATTGAATAAACAGGAACTGAACATCATACTGCAAGAATGTCAATGTTCGAACAAAACAAAACAAATAAAAGGCAATTTCGATGACTGTTAAGGTACTGTGACTGTTAAAAGGAAATGCTTCTCAACAGAGAAAAATCGCACCATTTCAACAACAGCAACACAGGCAGTTGTGTTTAAAATTAGTATTATAATAAGCAGAAGGGACCTCGCTGCAGCCATGCGATGCTATCATGCGATGCGGCGTCCGTTAAACGAACGTTCGATTATACCAATCGTTCGGTAATCGAACGTTCGATTGTGTTCGATTGGCAAAATTTTATTGTGAATTCGATTATGTTCGATTGAGTTCAGCAATCGAACGATTGGTGTTCGATTGGGTTCGATTGCCGAACTGTTCGATTGGATAGGTCGGGCACACGTACACAATGCAAAAATTCATTCGGCAAACAGTTCCAGTTTATGGATTTTTTCATTTCACCTTTTTTTGAGGGAATAAGACTTGTAACACCTTCTGAAGCATGATACGATAACAGTGATACATGTATATTGATTACTGAGACGTTTCTGAAGCGCTTTACTTTTCCAGTGGACAATCCAGAGGGGAGAGGTGAAGGGGAGGCGGAATTCGTACCCAAGTATATCCATCAGACAGGAGGATTAATAACTTATCTTAAACTACCTAATTTTAAAGCAGCTTTAAAGAACCGCAAAAAAACTATCCTCTCTTTGCTTAAAAACAAAGGTAAATTTGGATGTTTGTAGAAGGCAGTGTAGTACCTTGTATTAAGTGTATAAGAAAGGACCCATCTGTAACTTAATCACAAGCGCAATAAAGGCCCTATGTTTTTCAGAAATTAGCTCTATACTCAAACCAGTTGTATGGCAACATTAAATTTTGACCAATTAAAGCTGCTATACAAAGTGTCAACGCCTGCTAATTTTCACATCGTCCACTAGTAATTGCGAAAACAAAACGGAGAGCTATCGCAAGAGCCGTGGGCTATTTCCCCGCTCTATTAGCTTGGTCAAGTGACCTCAGCCATGTGATCTAAAATTAAGGGTTTTATTGTCTCAATCGAGACTATAATGGGCATGTCTCATTTTTCAGATATTGGATTACCTCAGATGGAACCAACGTTTATACCCGGGGTGGGGGGGGGCAATTCCGCATATGAAAGGGTAGGGGATGGTCGTTGGAAATTTTGAAAAACCCCTAAAGGAGACCGATCTGGTCGTGGCCCAAGCTTTTTTTGACCCTTATAAGAGACCATGTCTGTACTGGGGTGATTGGGAGACCTTTCAACGATCCAAAAAAGAAGATGGCGTGTTGGCGCTGGGCCGATTAATCAGGGATTAATGTTCCAGTAAAAATTAAAATGGAAGCAGCTCGAGTAATCGTACAGTAATCGTTTTGTGTCTGCAGCCAAGTTTCGTATCACGCTCTTTTAAAACAATGGAAAAAGACGTCTTCTTTAAGTATTGATGTTATAGAAAACTTGGATTATATGAACGGAGTAAATTAAACGAATTAAAAATATACATATTAAATATATATTTTTAAAGTTTGTTGTAAACTCGACGGAAACGGGAAGTTGCTTATATCCGTCACGTTTACGCGCTGCGGAAACATGGTGATCTAGTTTTTCATGGATGGGACGCGTTTCCGTCATGTCTCCGCTTCGGAAACGAACGATCATGTTTCCACCACATTTCTGTTATCACATTTCCGTTTTTTTTTGTTTCCATAACGTTTCAGGTGACGTTTTTTTTTTTTAACCCATGTCCAAGATCGCAGGATCAATGTTTCTGAAACTTTTCCTTTGCATACAATCAATGTGAATAAAAGTAAATTTACTCTCGAGATCGGGCCATTAAACGGTTCTCATGTATTACTCGCGCGCGTTGCATTGATGCAAAGACTGTGAAGTGTGCGAGGCTGCCATTGCTTTCGATTCTAAGTGATAAAAATCGCAGAGCTTACCAACAGCTTTCGATATTTGCCAGATTGATGTCAATCAATACCGGCGTAAAAAATAAAATGCTCTTAGACGGAGAAAACAAGAGAGAATGGGGCCTAGAACAGGAACGAGAAGTCCGAAGACTACAGCAAAGCTGATTTAAAACAACGTGTATTGTTTTTTATAACAATATTTCGGCTGGCCATACCAGTCTTCTTCAGGTTTACAGATGTTACTGAACTTATGTAGCAATCACAATATTATATACATGGAGAATGTCGCAAGAAAAGGGAGAGGCGGAGAACAGAGCGGAGTGGTGGTCAGCGGACGTTTCTTTTGCCCATGCTCATTGCGGTCATTCTTTTTGGCGTCCATTTTGAAAGTGATTGCAACGGCCTTAAATTTGCCAGCTTCTGTAGGTTCAAGGAGCGTGGAATCGGTATATTTTTGCTTTCTGATGACACCACATGACATCTAAGGGTTGTTATGTATATTTAGCGACACATCGGCCTTCAGCAATCGATCGCTTCCCTCGTTCTGACACAGTTGAGCAGAATGTGAGACAAAAACCTCGTGATCGTGATGCCCAAGTATGATTTAATAATTGGAGTGTTTTACCGTGCTAAGGCTATCCAAGGCGGAGGATTGTGACGGAGAATACAGATAGTAAGACGAGGTAAGCTTAACAGTTTTCCATATTTCATTTTTGTGGTCTGTAACAGTTGATATAATGCTTGTGAGTCATAATATTATTTGTTGACACAAAGCTGTGATTGATAAGTACAGTAATTTCCCAAGCAGGAGACTGCAACATAACGAACCTGAATCCTGAGTGATTGTAGAAAAATGGTTAGAGGGTTCCAGTGATTTTGTTACAAATAGTATATGGTGAGTCCTGGGACTCATCTTGTAAATAGTCAAGAGTCCCTGTCCATAACCAGTGAGTCCTTAATTGAAAATGCTTGGTATGGGCCTTTTAACCAGACAGTTAATCTGGAGACAGACACAAAAACTCTTAATTACAGTTTACTGAAATCAAAATATAGTCCTTCTATACATTTAAAGCACAAAAAGACTAAAATAAATATACATCTTTAAACAACAGCTACAGAAATCACACAAAAAGGATATTCTACCAAAAAATCTTCAAATCGATCGATCATCCTTTGCATCCTACGGGACGCATGCCATTAAATTATTATTTTGCGTCTTTGGGGAATTTTATGCGTGAGGGACTCAAGACGCAGAGGTAACAAAATCACTGGGGTTCAAAACCATTGCAGATAGTGCACCAGTTTAATTTACTGAGAAAGATGGTAACAAATATTGTTGATCGGTTCACACGTCCAGGAAGCCCCTACACAGAGTTGGGTAAACAGCGAAGACCAAGTTTGTATACTACACAAATACAAAAACATTTAATCGAAAATCAGGCTGTTGACCCGCAAAGGTTCGATAAGTCATGTATTGACAGAAATATTTCTTGAAGGTGGGACAATTTCTCTTTATTGTAGTTTGGTTATTCACAAGTGTATTGATATAATGCCACTTTTCAGACAGCATATTACAGCATAAGGACACATTATTGGCAATATAGACAAAGTGAACAACAGTTTACTACACAACTGTGTCACACAGGCACTTTAAAGTCATTTCAATTATAATTCAAGGAACTGAGCTTTCAGGAATAGTTTTGCTTTGTTTACCAGGTTTATTGAATTTTAACTCTGAATTTAAGTTGTTGAACTGACTGTAACAAACAGAGTGAAATGCTGAGAAGTGAATTTGTTTATTCAAAATTACAAGCTCATATTTATAAGCCATAGAATAGTAGACTTAGTTTGACTAAATTTGACACTTTCTCAAGTGTTTTTTATCAGCATCATAACTATAGTAATCTGATATCCACACTCATAGCTCAGCGTACATTGTTGTCAGTTAAGACGTTACATGGTTGCGGTGACTGTCACTTGTTTTTTAGTTTCCCTTGGAACTTGAATACCAAGAAACAATATTATTACAACATGTGAGAAAAACAAAGAGGCATGATATTTTTGTCAATTATTGGTTTATTAACTGTCACTTTGCCTCTCACTGCTAAAATATTTACTTTTATTAGGAAATACATGTACTTGTATATCCAGCATATCACAATGAATGTTTGGCTTTCAAACTAGATCAAACTCTTTCAGTTGACTGCGTGGAACAAATTTTAACTAATGGGGGGCACACTTTATCAAAATGGTACAAAGATAATTTTTTGAAGGGAAATTATGACAAGTACAATTTAATGTTATTACGCAGGAAGAACAAAAATGAGGACAGTCCATCTATTAATGTCAAGATTGATGAACAGGTTATTAAATCATCACCAGACTTGAAGTTACTGGGAGTAACATTAGATGATGAACTTAGTTTTGGTACTCATATAAGTGATAATATGCAAAAAGGCAAGTAAGAAAGTTGGTGTTCTAGTACATCTTAGAAATATGATTCCCAGAGAAGCCAAGTTACAATCGTATAAATCGGCAATTTTACCTTTTATAACTTTAACATATTGTCACATAGTGTGGCATTTTTGCAGAGCATAAGATGCAAGAAAATTAGAAAGAGTACAAGAACGGGCATTACGTGCTGTATATAATGATAGGAATGCTACTCCTAGAGAAGGGAAGACTCTCCAGTCTTGAGAGCAGACGGTTACAAGATATACTAATTTTAATGTATAAGGTTAAAAATTCACTAGCTCCAGAGCATGTTAATGTAATATGATTTTTCAGCAAGATAAGCATTATAACTTACGAAGTGATTTTCCTGTTCCAAGATATAATACTGTTAAGTATGGCAAGCACAGTATCAGATATTTAGGCCCACACATATGGGACAAGATAAGCCAGGAACTATGCAGTAAGACCAGTCTTCAGGCATTCAGGAGAGGGGTGCGTGCTCTCAATGTGCTTGGCTTGCTGGAGGGTACCTGTGGCTGCTGTGCATGCTCATCTTAGAGTGGTGCCTGGTGTATTGGGAGTGTGCTCCCCTATCCTCTATTTAATTCGTCTAATTTGAATTTTCTAGACTTTTAACTTTCTGAATTTTATATTTACAGTCGAACCCCGCTATTTCGAAGTCCCAAGGAAAATGGAAAAAAGTTCGAAATAGCGGGGTTTCGAAATAACCGGGGAAGCGTAAAATTCATAACAATGAAGCATTTTTTAATAAAATACAGTACAGTATGAAGAAAGGCACTGATTAAATAAAAATACAATGTCGAATGATCAGAATAGAGACAGCAGAGTTCATGCATGGGTATTTCAGCCGGAAGAACAGTTCTCTAACAGTGCGTTTTGGTTTTGTAATTGAATAACACAGCTGGAATTTCTTAGCAGGACACTGCACGTGAGTCAAGCATTGTTAAGTTATTAATCACGTAACACGAGCTTAAATAAAATGCAAACGTTTCCAGCTGTGCTCTTATGTCCGTACTCTGTTTTTGACAAGTTCGAAATAGTGAGGTTGATTTAAGGTGTAGGGAAAGAACGATGAGTTCGAAATAGCGGGGAATTCGAAATAACCGAGTTCGAAATAGCTGATAGTAAATGACTGAAAACATAAGGGTAAATCCAAGGGAATTCGATCTTCCTTCGAAATAGCGGGGACTTCGAATTAACCGAGTTCGAAATAGCGGAGTTCGACGGTATGTTTGACTGCTGCTTATATGTTTGTCCTATGTTGTCTCTTTGTTTGTCTGTCTATCTGATTGTCTGTTTTGTCTATCTATTTGTTTGTCTTTGTTTGTAATAATTTTATATATTGATGTTATTTTTAAGTATTGATGATATTTTAAGACTATATTTTTATATATTAATGATATTTTAAGACTATATTTTTAATATTTTTACATATACTTGAATTGTATTCATTTTATATATTTATAGTGTCCACAATTAGCTTTTAGCTAAATACCTTGACACCTTAATAAAGTTTTATGTATGTATGTATGTATGTATGTGTGTATGTATGTATGTATGTATGTATGTATGTATGTATGTATGTATGTATGTATGTATGTATGTATGTATGTATGTATGTATGTATGTATGTTTCGAATGAAAGAGTTTGATGCAGCTCAGCCATTCAACAAAACCCACTCACTAGAAAAAATTGAATAGATCATTATTGATTTTTGAAGTTGGTCAAACATTGAGTTGGGTTATCGAACAAAGTAGAACTCACATAAGGAATACTCGAAAGGAACAAAATCAAACGTCTCAGTTCCTAACAATTGATGCCAAGTGTTTTAATTATTGATCTAGTGTGAAAGCAGTCAATTCGATGTAAGGTCCTGCTTCTTTTTTTATTTCCATTTCAGAGTTAAATTCTAAAATAAACATTTTCTGTGAAAATGTCAATACATTTATTTTGTTTACCAAGGGAAAAGTCTTGAAATCTGCAAGTTGAAATCATCTTGGGAATCATCTTAATTATTACTCCTCACTCCTTAATAAATTATTGGCCTCAGTTGTAGCATATTCTGAATCCAGCACTCGTCAGATTTCCCTGCCTTGTTGAGTTGACTCAGTTTTCACATTTGATTTTTTTTCCAAATTTATAATTTGGTTTTTCGATTTTGTTCAGGCATCAAACTCTCTAAAAAAGTGGTTTGATATTGTTTGATGGCTAAACTGTTTTGTTTGGGGGAGTTTGATGGGAATTTGTTTTGTGTAATACATTGTACACTGGAAGTATACGTTTACTGCAATAAATTATCTGTTGCCCACCAGGGTGATCGCTCTACAAGTTGTGAGAACATCATTTCTTGCACCCAGACCTTGTTACTTTCCCCTTCCTTTCCTGGTATTGACCCTGTACGTGTAGATGGTAATGTGGAACCTGAGGGAGGTTGTGCCCTTGAAAAATAGGCTTTTTGTTACTGGTACTGGGAATCATAGACAGCCTCTGTTTACATGTACATGTAACCCCTGGTCCACAGTCTTAAAGTTACAGGTTGCAGGCAACATAATGTACTATCTATTACTATGAAACACAACTGTATATATGTAAATGTAATGTGATGAATCGGGGTTGTCAGAAAGTTTTGAAGACGGCTAAGTTGTCAAAATGTATATTACTCATTTAGTATATTTTAATCTTGTGAGAATATCTACATTAGTAAAGTTATCTTACTGCTAAAAGGTTTTCCACCCCCCCCCCCTCGATAGCCTGGGGAATAGCCTCTGTGTTTTACTTAAATAGCACTTGGTTTTGTTTTCATACAACAGGCAGATCACCTTGGTATGTGATGTTGGTGCAAAACGTTCTCTCAAAGCAAGCAGGCTGGATCGTGGAACTTAATTTCAGTCTCAAGTTACTGTGCTTTATGCTTAGTCAAGTTCTGCAAATGTTAATCTTGAAATAATACTTCCATGCTTAAAGACAAAAAATGTCCAACTGCTACCTCGAGTGGGCAAGATGAAGCAAACCTTGCATTCTAATTGGCTACCCAAGCGGGTGAGATGAGCCCATTTTGCCCACTTTGGATTTCCCACGTTGGTCCCGCAAGTAAAAGTTTTCTTCTTGGCCATGTAATAATATTATTCATTATTTTATTGAACAAGCTTGTTCAGTCAAGATGGCTGAATATTGGCCTCATTGATTTTTGCATTTTTATTGACCAAGACCAGGCTGTGCTTTGTGGCCCGTGGCACCTACATCTGTAACTTTTGTTCTTGGGCGACCAGAAAATCTTTGCTTTTTCACAGAAATCATTTGCTGGGCACACTGGATTTCACAAGTTCAGAGTGCTGGGCTGCCTTCAATTTTTCTTAGAGCACAGCCTTGCAAGAGGAAGGCAGGGTGAATAAAGACACAAATATTCAGTCATCTTAACCTCACACCCAGTCAGTAAAGCATAATTATTTATTAAAATTTTATGTTTGAATCCGTGAGCGGGCAAGATGAAGCAAATCCTGTGTTCTAATTGGCTACTCAAGTGGGCAAACCAATGAAGCTTGTTTGGTGAAGATAGCTGGGTGTTGGCCTCGCAAAAAAGAGCTTGGCCAATGTCCAGCCTTCTTGACTGAATGTTGGTCAATAACGCATAATCATTTTTAACAATAATAATTATTAGAACTTTGTGAACATTTTTTCCAGAAAGGCATTTTATATTGCTTTAAAAAGGCTAGCTTGTGCTATATTTTGTTCTTTGAGAGGCTTAAATGTGTCTTGGCGTAAATTAAGTTCGAAAAATAATGGTCCAGTTTTAAATGAGGCACTGGGGCTGTTTCCCATCACCTCTTGCTATGTATGACAAAGATGATCATGAATTGAAACTTGGCCAACTTTTTCAAGCTTAAAATAATGCTATGACTGCATAAATCACCAAGAATTATTATGGTTTGTGATTCCTGATGAAATTGGCTTGATGCATGTATCTTCTTCATAACTCTACAAGTGGAGCATTGTGTGTATGGGTAAAGACACTAAGTAATGACTTCAACATAGAAGTGACCTAAAATGTATACATGAAACACATAAAAGGTTTTAGCAGACTTGTATTGTGTAAAACTGTAGCCATACTTTGTTTGTTGATGTATTTTTTTGCATTTGAATCTTTGCACTGGTCATAGAAAATTGTGTAGTTAAATAGACCACCATGTCAGAAGAGTAAGAATATTTTCTGACACAATATAATATTATCCTCAAGCAGAATGGTCATATAAGTAAGTGGTATATGATCATACAGGTTAGTATAGTACTAAGTGGGACTGTTGACAGGAACTGATGTTTTGACAATGCCCATGAAAATGATGATCACCTTGTTGTCAAAACGTTAGTCGTTCTCAACAACAGTCCTACTCAGGACTACAATGTACATTCACCCGACAAATCATATTCAACTTTGTTGAAATATCATAGACAACCAAAACTATCACCAGCCATAAGCTGCACATGAAAGTGTTTATCACTATCTGCTATAAAGGATATTAATTTGTCAACAGATTTGACATTTTCTTTACAAAAACAAAAAAACTACGTTGTCCTACAGAAAATGTCTCGTGGATTTCTTAAAGGAAGCCTCTTACTATTCTTATTCATTGCTAGTATGAATAGGCACTCACACTTAAAATGTAATTTAACTTAAGCAATGTAATAAATAAATACTATAAGAAGACCTGATTGTCAATTTAGGAAGGAAGGAGAATAAAGAAAGGACTTTGAAAGATTGCTTTGGTATTATTTTATGCAATAAAAATGTCGAGAGAATGGGTTTTTGTTACTATAGATGGCGGCAAAACCACCCCAGCATGATGAAAAGCGCTTTTTCCGCGATGGAAATACAACTTGAAAACACCAGTTTCCGACTCGTAAACTCGTGTTTCCGCAATAGCTACATCCGATTACGTTGACGGAAACATGAAATCATGGATAATAGAAAGACTGGATAGGAAACTGGCTGACGTGATCGGTTCCAACATAGTGGAAAAATGTGACGTCACATTATCGAGAGCCATTCAACCTCTTACATCCGATGTTTTGCGCGTCTTTAATTAATCGTCGCATATTGCCCAGATTGCCCATGTTTTGAAATAAAGGATGAAGAGTACTTGTTCTTGGCGAAGACAGTTAGAGGGTACAAAAGCGGTAGAGGCAAAAGACTGAGTAAATGATAATGGAACTTGTGAGAGCGAACAATGACTCCAGCGCCCGATAATTTTATGCACCAAACGAGAAGCCTAACTACATAAAAATTATGCGAAAACTTACATGTATACAGCTATAAAACACCTGTAAAAAAGGCACAGCCTAATTTTCTACAAACCACAAGAAAACCGGGAAGAATTTTAAATATTTTTGTCACGGTTTTGACGATTTCTTTTCTGCTTTTATACGAGCTCAGCGAGTGTCGAATTTTACAAGTTAACAACTGACTCCTGACAAAATGATTTTATTGGCGGTAAAACTGTCGAGGCTTGATGTTTCAAGTACCCAGCTCAAACGAGGGTTTAATTTTCCATTCAAATTTATTTACAGACAATCAGTGACAAGAAGCCGTAGTTGAGAACTGTATAAAACATGATAAAAAGCGGGGATAAAAAGCTCAGCAGAGAAAGGAAATTTGCTTGCGGACCACCGTGGAAACGCTGTTTCCAACTTCTTCAAATCAATTTTCATAGTAAAGCGGCAAGTTCTTTTGTTATTTTCAGGTATAAATGTACCATTACCCAAGGTAATTTTCAGTCAGGTCTTTGAAAAAGCGAACTGCAACGCTTTTAAAAATGTTATGTAAAACGGTTAATTGTTAACCACTAGACTACAGCTGGGAAGCAAACTTGTGATTAATAGTAGGCCCTTCACTTCTTTTTATGAGGAACACTTGTCTTCCACTGATAAGGCTTATAAAGCTTAGAAATATATTTATTCTTTGAAATACTGACTTCTTTTTAGGATGAAACAACCTTTAAGTTTTTGTATTGTAGTCTTAATGATATAGAAATCACCTCTGAAAATTAAACATTAACACTGTTCCCAAAGAAAATAGAAGCTGATTATTAAAAAAAATAAATAAAAAAAAGTAACATCCAGGATTTTTGTTTAGCCTGAGGTAAGTGGATAAGGGCTTGAAAAAATATGACTGTCTGGTCACATTATTATGTTGTTGAAAACAAAATTCATACCCCAAACAAGTACAGGTATATGTTTTATTAATTTGATTTAGAATACATCTTGGTAAGGTTTATCATCTACAGGTACATTGTTGCTTTGGATCTCTAAAAGAACCGAGTTCAAAAATAGTGCTAATCAAGTCCATCTCTGGTTTGAAACACCATGTGATTCAGATTTAGACCGCTTCAGAGAAAAACACTAACCAAATCTAAAACACATTACTCTGCCGCTAATACATGCAGTGACCCTCACACACAATTAATTTGTCCCAGTCAGAAAGGAGTAGCTAACACTCTTCAGATGTGATGAATAAAGCTTAAAGCACCTTCTGATCAGAAATAAAGTATATGCCACCTTCTGGCTCTCATGCATGACAAAAGTAACTTTAGTTGCTGTTTTATACAGAAAGATTGATTGATTTGTGCCCTCTCAGAAGAGTACTTGACCCTGCTTGACCACAATGCAATTTACTTTCTTCATTGACTGAATGTGTTCAGCAAATCCTACAAAAAAGACAAACACAAGGAAAACTAAAACACTGTTTACAAAATAACAACAACACTTAGGAGCCTAAACGGAGGCCAAAAATCAGCAGTCAGTAGGTGTAGTTTATGTTTATGTAGTTTATGTACAAAAAAAACATTCGAGTCTCTTCAGTACCTTCGAATACAAGCTGCGAGGAGCGACGTGAGGCGATTGTATTCAATGGATATGTAATTTAGAAGTTATATTTCAACATGAAAAGATGAGTGAAATTAACATAATGCTTTACGAACAATTAGCAGGGTTAATCTAGGATATTACTTGAGCGGAGCAGTTCTCAACACAAACAAGTCTGCCCATTGGAAAATTGCACACCGTGTGCGTACACTTGTTCGGCACTAGCTCCGAATGTAGTTAATTTCGGTCATTTTCAATCGAAATGTACGGCTGGAAAATAACAGCACTCAGTCTGTAACTATGCCTATGCCACAATTCCATCCTTAAAACATCTGTCAATCGTAGTTATGAATAGAAAGAAGAAGGAACCTTCTAAATAAAGGCGTCCCAAAATAGTCCACAAGTCTAGTAAATATGGCTCTGTAAGGTAAATTTTTGGGACGAAATTTTCTCAAAGACAAGGACAAATAACACAAAACAACAACAAGAAGTGCTTACCTCGAAGGTTCAAGTGTGGCTTTGAAGGGTCGCCATCGCCGCAAGACAACAAACGAAGGGAAAAACATACACCAAAAATTAAAGTAGCACTAAAAACTCCGAAAAAGAACAACATGCAGGCAAACAAACCCTACATTTCGACTGGTGTGCGCCACATTTTCGCCATCATTTCGTCACAAATTTCCACTATGATGGAACCAGTCAACGCCATCTTGAAGCACGAACCAGCCAATCGGCGATTAGAAATCAGCCCACGTGACATAAGTTTCCTATCCAGTCTTTCTATTATCCATGATGAAATTGACTTGTTTCCGGAACGTTTTCGCGTGTTTCCGCAAGGATGCCACGCATTTATGCTTCCGGAAACACGTGTTTCCTTAGGCGGAAATTTGACGGAAACGTATTAAAAACGTGGTACGATTCCGCCGAAAACGCAGCGACGGAAACACGGGTAAACGTAATGTATCCGCTAACGGAAACACATGATTCTCGTCATGTTTCCGCAACGGTTTTATGTGTTTGCGTAAAGTTTCCATTTACGGATTCTTGAAATCTCGTCCTGGATTTCTGGATTTTCATAGGGTAAAGTTTATTCGTTTTATTTTAATTTAGCCTTGGCTAAATCTATAAATTATTCGAGTGTGTAAATATTGCCACATATCCCATTATTGTTATTATAACATATCACTACCGTAGTTACTTTCCAAGCTTCTCAGTGACCTTGCCTCGCCACAAGATTAATTTTAAGCTCAATCGACCCGGTAGCGTGCTTACTAGTATTTTTCAAGGGTAGATCTTTTTCAGGATTAAGGGAGAGGCCTATATTAGCGTTGCAGCGCCGAAATTGAGAAAAGAGCTTCCTATTCGCACAAGTTACTGTACTTGTAAAAGTACGTAATACTTTTCGGCCCTATCCAGGCTAAAACCGGTTTCAATCGTCTTCTCGAGTTCGCAAAAAACACCCTGGAGAGTGGTTTCAAAAAGGTTTTTCTAAGAAAAATCAAGTCAGTTGTGGGATCTTTCACTCGTACTCCTCTCGAGAACTTTGCATAACTTGAATGTATCCTTGTCTTCCTCGCTTGTATGCTATCCAGTACCCGTGTAGGCTCGTATGTTTGCGGTATGTTACTCGTATGTAGTTATAGCTGAGCTTAAGCAACGAATACGTTGACGTTCTGCACGTCAAAAATAACAGCTGGAAGTTAATAAGTTCTCGCTTTAAGCGGTCTGACTCAATAACTTCACCCTGCAAGAGTAAAAATACAAAAAAAACGACAAACAAACAAACTTCCGGTTGTTATTCATGACGGCCAGTATCGCAGCGTTTTCGTTGCTTAGGCTCGCTACCCGTTTACATCCTTTGCTAAATGGGAATATGTAACTAGTAGTACTCACGTAGTGTGTAAATATAAGTCATGTTCCTTAACAACAAAGATATAAAAAAAATTGAACTTACAAATAATCAAAGATAAAATAGCGTCCTCGGAATATGTCAGGTGAAAGCTGTTCAATTTCGTTGTCGGAGAGGTACCTGCACAAATAAATGGTTTTAATATGTATTTCAGACAAGAGCAATTCAACTAAGCCCTATGTGTGTAATTTTGGTGGCCGTAGCATAAAGCGGTTCTGAAATTATAGAGGAAGACCCCGGAGGGCCTCCCGGTCGCAGGAAGCAAAACAAAGCCCGGTCTGAACAGGGTTAAAGTCATTTTTCAGGAGGAAATAAAAGTGGCAAAGCGTTATCGAAGAAAAAAAACATTATATAGAAGAAGGTAGAAGGAGTGAAGGCGTCCTTGTAATCTTGCCATTTTCAAGTTCAGAGAAAAGGTTGTGACGCCTCTTGTCACTGAAAGTTCGTCAAAATTTCACTCGACTTCATAATAATAATTAACAACAAAAAATCTTTAACCCTATTCAGACCGATCATTTTTTTCGGCTTCCTGCGACTTGAAAAGCCAGTCATGCTATAACTTAAAAACCGCTCATGCAACGGCAACCCGTGTTACACAGAATGATGTATACTCATCATTTCCAACTTCTAGGCCTAACTTTAATACGTAGTCCAAAGAGAGGATTGTAAATGGCCAAAAATTGCCCTAAATACTGATGAAAATATTTGTGAGACCGCGGGATGCCTTTGTGCCCGGTTGAAGAACATCAATCCTGGGTTAAGTGCAATGGACAGTCAGTGCAATGTTAAACACTAGCGGCCAAAGGGTCATAACACCAACTCAGACATTATCCCTGTATTTATTGCTGAAGATCACAGCATCAAACATCGCATCACGGAGGACATCTCTATTGAACAAAGAAAATCCTTTTTGAATAGGGAAAAGGGACTGGAACTCCAGGCCATTTACAATTTTCTCCTGACTACGTAACAACAAAGTTAGTTAGTAGCCGTTCCCCATTATTTTCTAATTTTAATTCGTAGTTTAAAATTTGCTTTTGCTCTAAGCTTTGGAATTTTTTATATATGCTTGCAAGATATAATGATTCTCTCATGATAGTTGTGAAGTGTTTTAGTCTTCATAATTAGCAACAAAAATATACAAAAATTGAAACTTACAAATAATGTAACCAATAGAGATTTGAAAATATCCGAGGTGGAAGATGTACAATTCTGTTGTTCTGCAGGTATCTGCAAAAATAAGTAATAGAGAGATCTAGATGACGTGAGTGTGATTAGGAAATGCGATAGTTCAAAGAAACAGTCTGTACGCATATCACGGTAAAAGCAGTTCAACTGATATGCGGTTAGAAAGACACATTTTAATAACATGGTTCTGTTTCGGAAAATCTTGTCTTAAACGCTATTTTCAATTTCTGAATATTGTCTCCAAATAATCTATTCATATCATGTAAAGTTACTCTGATGGTATAGTTTTCAAATTCCCACACAGGCGTACACAATGCAAAAATTCATTCGGCAAACAGTTCTAGTTTATGGATTTTTCTATTTCACCTTTTTTTGAGGAAATAAGTCTTGTAACACCTTCTGAAGTATGATAGGATAACAGAGTGCTACATTTATATTGGTTACTGAGACGTTTCTGAAGCGCTTTACTTTTCCAGTGGACAATCCAGAGGGGAGAGGTGAAGGGGAGGCGGAATTCGCACCCAAGTATATCCATCATACAGGAGAATTAATAACGTAAACTACCTAATTTTAAAACAGTTTTGAAGAATCGCAAAAAACTATCCTCTCTTAGCTTAAAAACAAAGGTAGATTTGGATGTTTGTAGAAGGCAGTGTAGTAACTTGTATTAAGTGTATAAGAAAGGACCCATCTCACTGTAATAAAACTTATATTAATCACAAGCGCAATAAAGGCCCTATATGTTTTTCAGAAATTAGCTCTATACTCAAACCAACTGTAAGGCAACATTAAATTTTGACCAATAAAAGCTGCTATACAAAGTGTCAACGCCTGCTAATTTTCACATCGTCCACTAATTGCCAAAACAAAACGGAGAGCTATCGCAAGAGTCGTGAGCTATTTGCCCGCTCTATTAGCTTGGTCAAGTGACCTTAGCCATGTGACCTAAAATTAATGGTTTTATTGTCTCAATCGAGACTGTAATGGGCATGTCTCATTTTTCATATATTGGATTACCTCAGATGGAACCAACGTCTATACTCGGGGTAGGGGGGACTCCGCATATGAAAGGGGTGGGGATGGTCGTTGGAAATTTTGAATTAAACCCCTAAAGGAGACCAATCTGGGGGTGGCCCAAGCTTTTTTTGACCCCTAAAAGAGACCATGTTTGTAGCAGTGTGATTGGGAGACCTTTCGACGATCCAAAAGGAAGATGGCGTGTTGGCGGTGGGATTAATGTTCCAGTAGAAATCAAAATGGAAGCAGCTCGAAGCTCGATCAGAGAATTAAAGGACGAACTATTTAAAGTCGGTATTAGGGCAAGAATCAAATAACACTGAAGCTCGTGAATATTTTTAGCCGTGGTCGAATACAGTAATCGTTTTGTGTCAGCAGCCAAGTTTCGTATCACACTCTTGTAAAACAATGGAAAAAGACATCTTCTTTAAGTATTGACGTTAAGGAAAACTTGGATTATATGAACGGAGTAAATAAAACGAATTAAACATATACATATTAAATATATATTTTTATATTTTGTCGCGTGCAACCCTAAACGAGACCTTCACGGCTAAATATGATCATGGCGTTTTGCCCAGAACACCCTAAATGAGACCAAAATCCGAAATTTACACCCCTAAGCGAGACGACGAGCATCCCCAGCCTTTTCATATCTGGAGTTCCCCCCCGCCACCCGGGCGTTTATAACAGATAAGGTTTTTATTACTCCTGGGTCTGGGTTGCAAAAAACATCTTAAGATTGAGGAAACTCGTAAGTATTATTTCAAAACAATAGGTTATTGTTCCAGAACAAAAGTTAATAGCTCTTATGCAACCTGGCCCTTGGCACTAACGCTTGGTTTAAAATGTTATTACTTATGGGAACTTTATCACGCTCGGGTCCTAGTGATTACGTACACTTGTGCTTTCTACAAACGTTGCCCGTTCAACCATGGGGCTTGTCTGAATTTAAAAAAAGCTAAAACTAAAACTAATTCCATTCAAGTACACCTCCTCTTATACGAAAGTGGTCACGTTTGTGAAAGAGTATACCGATGATTCACTGTGTCAAATGCTCATAAGAGATCTAAACAACTGATCTAAAAATATATCCATGATGTATTCTTTATCTTCAATTGTTTCCGAGACTTCCGCCTATAATGTTATGCTTATCTAAAAACTTAATACCTCTCTTGTACATGAATTTCTCTAATTGAAAACCATGGGAGAACTGAAATCTTTAATGTCACAGGACGAAATAACGTGTTTCTATATTTTGTAAACTCGACGGAAACATAGAGTTGCTTATATCCGTCACGTTTCCGCCCTGCGGAAATATGGTGAGCAGATCTAGTATCTAGTTTTCCACAGCCTGTTACAGGCGTTCAGATCGTGGGGAAGGCGCAAAAAGATGTAAGCAGAAAAAAACAACAACAACGAAGAGGTAAGACTTTTTCAACAAAAAGCTCGTTCCGGTACACCAGATTCTGGTATACCCTATGACTGGTCACGTGCACTTTAAACCACATTTCCGAACACGATGTTTAAAACTCGTCGGAGGTCGGTAGGGTCCTAATTTCGCCTGGTAGCCTATTCCTCAACTTAGGTCCCAAGTAAGTGAGCGAGTGTTTGTCATATTTCGTGGTCTTAAATCTGGGGATGGCGAACACTGCTACTCTCAAGTTGTAAGGTATACAATGCACATGAAATTAAATAGCTCGTATATTTTCGTGGAACATAGTTTGTGTTTAACCTTATACATGAGGATAGCCATATCCTTCAATCTTCTATTCTGTAACGTTATTAGATCACCCTTGTCCAGTGGAGCTTTGTAGCTTGATTGCTTATTCAGAAAAAGTGCGCGTAATGCTCTTTCTTGCATGCGTTCGAGTTTTCTTTTGTTACAAGCAGTGCAGAGGTGCCAGGTCAGATGGGAATAAGTTAAGTAAGGCAATATGGCTGATTTATGCAAAGATAATTTAGCATTGGTAGGAATGAGTTTTTTAGGCCTCATCATTACTCCGACCCTTTGACTCGCCCTCTTACATATTTCATTAATATGAATACATGAAATTCAACTGGTCGTCTATGGTGACACCTAACAACTTAAGACTGCCTGAAGATTCGATGGAGGGTCTGGATGGGGTTAACTGACAACTGACAAATGGCCAAAATTTTAACTGACAACTGGCAAATAGCCGAAAATTTAACTAACTTCTGACATTTGCCTTAGGTTTTGCTGTCAACTGACAAAGGGCCTGATTGTTCCTTAGTAGAAAACTTGTTCCTAAGGCCTTAAATAGCATTGTTCCACTCTTTTCATCAGCATCGCGCAGAATGCCTATAGTTCTCGGGACATTTACTTCCAGTTCAACAAAGTTCGTAGCCTATGAAAGCGCTTCAGCCATTGGTTGCCAAGAATGCACGACGAAACTCATTAATATGTTGCTGGTGGCAAACTAAACAATGAATGCAGCACGCTATATATTGTTTTCTCCTTTTAGCTCTTTTGTTTCGCAAAATCGCAAATATGCGCATATTTCACAGGGAACGTTCAAATCAAGAGAATGCATACACTTTGCTTTATTTTGCGGGAATTTTGTCTAAAAGTTAGACCACAGAAAGAAAGATGATTTTTCATTTATTTTAGCGCGTGCGAGACCTCTATTATGTCGTAAATAAACTCGCTGCGAGGAGAGTAAAATTGAGCTCGGAAGCCAGAACACTCGTCGCTGATTGTAATGTTTTGCTTCTCCATTCGAAAGATGTTAGCTCTTACGTTGACCCCCGCGGAAAGCAATTTAACCAAAATGGCGGGTAAATAAGTTCAGTTTTTGCAATAGAGCTTACTTGAAATACTTAAGCTCGCTCCCTGAAAACAGGGGGCATAAGAAAATGATTGATTGATTGAAATTGATCTCCTCTGGTTTAATAGACAGTTTAATCCAAGTCTCCGGTCTAATTTTTTCCTCCTTTTTCCGTCCGCCGTGGCTTGGATCTTTCGCCGAAATCGCCGAATGCTTTCCGCGATTGCGCGCCCAATACGATCTCGAGCAGGCTCCTTGAACTGGTAACCAAGCGGCTTGACACTCACTTGAAGTAAGTCGAACGCTGTCGCCGGCTTCCCACAAATTTCTCTGCATCTGTAAACTTCTTCACCATGAATTTGCAGGTGGAACGTCGGGCTGTTTTCGTCAACAAATGGAGGAACCATATGAATTTGTAAAGGGTGGATCGGGTTTTCGAAGAGCTCTGAAAGAGCTCCCGATCCTTGACAGTTTCTTTTTCCATGTTCATTGCAAGATTTGGTCGGCAGGTGCAATGAACCAGCTGACGCAACGCGATCAGTTTAAAAGTTCGCGGCTTCTCTTGACCAGTTTACAATTCAGTGAGTGTTTTTCTTGGATGGGCATTGTGTCAGTCATGACAGCCATTGTTATTCAGTCGTGGACTTAAAACAATACCCGCTCGCCCAAAGTGCGCCATTTTCAAAGTCAGCAACCACTAGCAGTTTTCAAATCGAAAAGAACAGTGGTTCTCGTTTACCGATTTTAAAACTTAAAACGGATTCTTTTCTAGAAAGGCTCCAACTTTCTTTTCCCGCGAGTCAAAATATGAAAGCTGGTGAAAATGTTCAGAAAATCGCTGTCAAAAGTGGCGTCCATACTGAAAACGACCGATTTTTCCGAATGTTCGAGTTTAAAAAAACAGTCTTTATACTTCCTTATATTCCTCAGTCTAAGGCTTAAAGTGTTGATAAATCATTGCTTTCCAAAAAGCCGTGCGTGAAAGTTAAGATTATAACTTCTGAAAAACAGAAAAGAATGTTTTACTAGCCCTACTTGACAAATTTGGGCCCTTTCTCTTCTAATTCTGGGCTATTCAAAGCGCGCTCGCATTCAAATTTGCCGCTTCGATGACTATGAAAAATTAATGATGTCCGGGCATTCTGCGCGATGATAATGTGATCAAATGTGCATTTTTTAGGTATAATCTTAGCAGCAAGACGCTTACGTTTCCTATTTCTTTCATGATTTTACAGTAAAACCCATGTGTGTCATGTACCATCTGTTATAAATGACCTATGATCTCAAATTTACGTTTCTCTGAGAACGCGCCAGCATACGATAGCTGCTCAGAATGAGAACGTTACAAAGCAGGGTCGGCTAGGGTTTTTGGGTATACGGTATACAGGGGCTTTTTAAATCGGGTATACGGTATATTGCAGCTTAAATACGGGTATTCGGTATATCACTTTCTTTAAAATTTTAAAATTCAGACGAGCGACATGGGAGCCCCCCTGGCAGGGCCTCCTTTGTGCCCGGTTGAAGAACATCAATCCTGGGTTAAGTGCAATGGACAGTCAGTGCAATGTTAAACACTAGCGGCCAAAGGGTCATAACACCAACTCAGACATTATCCCTGTATTTATTGCTGAAGATCACAGCATCAAACATCGCATCACGGAGGACATCTCTATTGAACAAAGAAAATCCTTTTTGAATGGGGAAAAGGGACTGGAACTCCAGGCCATTTACAATTTTCTCCTGACTACGTAACAACAAAGTTAGTTAGTAGCCGTTCCCCATTATTTTCTAATTTTAATTCGTAGTTTAAAATTTGCTTTTGCTCTAAGCTTTGGAATTTTTTATATATGCTTGCAAGATATAATGATTCTCTCATGATAGTTGTGAAGTGTTTTAGTCTTCATAATTAGCAACAAAAATATACAAAAATTGAAACTTACAAATAACGTAACCAATTGAGATTTGAAAATATCCGAGGTGGAAGATGTACAATTCTGTTGTTCTGCAGGTATCTGCAAAAATAAGGAATAGAGAGATCTAGATGACGTGAGTGTGATTAGGAAATGCGATAGTTCAAAGAAACAGTCTGTACGCATATCACGGTAAAAGCAGTTCAACTGATATGCGGTTAGAAAGACACATTTTAATAACATGGTTCTGTTTCGGAAAATCTTGTCTTAAACGCTATTTTCAATTTCTGAATATTGTCTCCAAATAATCTATTCATATGTAAAGTTACTCTGATGATATAGTTTTCAAATTCCCACACAGGCGTACACAATGCAAAAATTCATTCGGCAAACAGTTCTAGTTTATGGATTTTTCTATTTCACCTTTTTTTGAGGAAATAAGACTTGTAACACCTTCTGAAGTATGATAGGATAACAGAGTGCTACATTTATATTGGTTACTGAGACGTTTCTGAAGCGCTTTACTTTTCCAGTGGACAATCCAGAGGGGAGAGGTGAAGGGGAGGCGGAATTCGCACCCAAGTATATCCATCATACAGGAGGATTAATAACGTAAACTACCTAATTTTAAAACAGTTTTGAAGAATCGCAAAAAACTATCCTCTCTTAGCTTAAAAACAAAGGTAGATTTGGATGTTTGTAGAAGGCAGTGTAGTAACTTGTATTAAGTGTATAAGAAAGGACCCATCTCACTGTAATAAAACTTATATTAATCACAAGCGCAATAAAGGCCCTATATGTTTTTCAGAAATTAGCTCTATACTCAAACCAGCTGTAAGGCAACATTAAATTTTGACCAATAAAAGCTGCTATACAAAGTGTCAACGCCTGCTAATTTTCACATCGTCCACTAATTGCCAAAACAAAACGGAGAGCTATCGCAAGAGTCGTGAGCTATTTGCCCGCTCTATTAGCTTGGTCAAGTGACCTTAGCCATGTGATCTAAAATTAATGGTTTTATTGTCTCAATCGAGCCTGTAATGGGCATGTCTCATTTTTCATATATTGGATTACCTCAGATGGAACCAACGTCTATACCCGGGGTAGGGGGGACTCCGCATATGAAAAGGGTGGGGATGGTCGTTGGAAATTTTGAATTAAACCCCTAAAGGAGACCAATCTGGGCGTGGCCCAAGCTTTTTTTGACCCCTAAAAGAGACCATGTTTGTAGCAGTGTGATTGGGAGACCTTTCGACGATCCAAAAGGAAGATGGCGTGTTGGCCGTGGGATTAATGTTCCTGTAAAAATCAAAATGGAAGCAGCTCGAAGCTCGATCAGGGAATTAAAGGACGAACTATTTAAAGTCGGTATTAGGGCAAGAATCAAATAACACTGACGCTCGTGAATATTTTTAGCCGTGGTCGAATACAGTAATCGTTTTGTGTCAGCAGCCAAGTTTCGTACCACACTCTCGTAAAACAATGGAAAAAGACGTCTTCTTTAAGTATTGATGTTATGGAAAACTTGGATTATATGAACGGAGTAAATAAAACGAATTAAACATATACATATTAAATATATATTTTTATATTTTGTCGCGTGCAACCCTAAACGACACCTTCAACGCTAAATATGATCATGGTGTTTTGCCCAGAACACCCTAAGTGAGACCAAAATCCGAAATTTACACCCCTAAGCGAGACGACGAGCATCCCCAGTCTTTTCATATCTGGAGTTCCCCCCCGCCACCCGGACGTTTATAACAGATAAGGTTTTTATTACTCCTGGGTCTGGGTTGCAAAAAACATCTTAAGATTGAGGAAACTCGTAAGTATTATTTCAAAACAATAGGTTATTGTTCCAGAACAAAAGTTAATAGCTCTCTCATCTTAAGAAGGTTTTATGCAACCTGGCCCTTGGCACTAACGCTTGGTTTAAAATGTTATTACTTATGGGAACTTTATCACGCTCGGGTCCTAGTTATTACGTACACTTGTGCTTTCTACAAACGTTGCCCGTTCAACCATGGGGCTTGTCTGACTTTAAAAAAAGCTAAAACTAAAACTAATACCATTCAAGTACACCTCCTCTTATACGAAAGTGGTCACGTTTGTGAAAGAGTATACCGATGATTCACTGTGTCAAATGCTCTTAAGAGATCTAAACAACTGATCTAAAAATATATCCATGGTGTATTCTTTATCTTCAATTGTTTCCGAGACTTCCGCCTATAATGTTATGCTTATCTAAAAACTTAATACCTCTCTTGTACATGAATTTCTCTAATTGAAAACCATGGGAGAACTGAAATCTTTAATATCACAGGACGAAATAACGTGTTTCTATATTTTGTAAACTCGACGGAAACATAGAGTTGCTTATATCCGTCACGTTTCCGCCCTGCGGAAATATGGTGAGCAGATCTAGTATCTAGTTTTCCACAGCCTGTTACAGGCGTTCAGATCGTGGGGAAGGCGCAAAAAGATGTAAGCAGAAAAAAACAACAAACAACGAAGAGGTAAGACTTTTTCAACAAAAAGCTCGTTCCGGTACACCAGATTCTGGTATACCCTATGACTGGTCACGTGCACTTTAAACCACATTTCCGAACACGATGTTTAAAACTCGTCGGAGGTCGGTAGGATCCTAATTTCGCCTGGTAGCCTATTCCTCAACTTAGGTCCCAAGTAAGTGAGCGAGTGTTTGTCATATTTCGTGGTCTTAAATCTGGGGATGGCGAACACTGCTACTCTCAAGTTGTAAGGTATACAATGCACATGAAATTAAATACAGCTCGTATATTTTCGTGGGACATAGTTTGTGTTTAACCTTATACATGAGGATAGCCATATCCTTCAATCTGCTATTCTGTAACGTTATTAGATCACCCTTGTCCAGTGGAGCTTTGTAGCTTGATTGCTTATTCAGAAAAAGTGCGCGTAATGCTCTTTCTTGCATGCGTTCGAGTTTTCTTTTGTTACAAGCAGTGCAGAGGTGCCAGGTCAGATGGGAATAAGTTAAGTAAGGCAATATGGCTGATTTATGCAAAGATAATTTAACATTGGTAGGAATGAGTTTTTTAGGCCTCATCATTACTCCGACCCTTTGACTCGCCCTCTTACATCTTTCATTAATATGAATACATGAAATTCAACTGGTCGTCTATGGTGACACCTAACAACTTAAGACTGCGTGAAGATTCGATGGAGGGTCTGGATGGGGTTAACTGACAACTGACAAATGGCCAAAATTTTAACTGACAACTGGCAAATAGACGAAAATTTAACTAACTTCTGACATTTGCCTTAGGTTTTGCTGTCAACTGACAAAGGGCCTGATTGTTCCTTAGTACAAAACTTGTTCCTAAGGCCTTAAATAGCATTGTTCCACTCTTTTCATCAGCATCGCGCAGAATGCCTATTGTTCTCGGGACATTTACTTCCAGTTCAACAAAGTTCGTAGCCTATGAAAGCGCTTCAGCCATTGGTTGCCAAGAATGCACGACGAAACTCATTAATATGTTGCTGGTGGCAAACTAAACAATGAATGCAGCACGCTATATATTGTTTTCTCCTTTTAGCTCTTTTGTTTGGCAAAATCGCAAATATGCGCATATTTCACAGTGAACGTTCAAATCAAGAGAATGCATACACTTTGCTTTATTTTGCGGGAATTTTGTCTAAAAGTTAAACCACAGAAAGAAAGATGAATTTTCCATTTATTTTAGCACGTGCGAGACCTCTATTATGCCGTAAATAAACTCGCTGCGAGGAGAGTAAAATTAAACTCGGAAGCCAGAACACTCGTCGCTGATTGTAATGTTTTGCTTCTCCATTCGAAAGATGTTAGCTCTTACATTGACCCCCGAAAGCAATTTAACCAAAATGGCGGGTAAGTAAGTTCAGTTTTTTCAATAGAGCTTACTTGAAATACTTAAGCTCGCTCCCTAAAAACAGGGGGCATAAGAAAATGATTGTTTGATTGAAATTGATCTCCTCTGGTTTAATAGACAGTTTAATCCAAGTCTCCGTTCTAATTTTTTCCTCCTTTTTCCGTCCGCCGTGGCTTGGATCTTTCGCCGAAATCGCCGAATGCTTTCCGCGATTGCGCGCCCAATACGATCTCGAGCAGGCTCCTTGAACTGGTAACCAAGCAGCTTGACACTCACTTGAAGTAAGTCGAACGCTGTCGCCGGCTTCCCACAAATTTCTCTGCATCTGTAAACTTCTTCACCATAAATTTGCAGGTGAACGTCGGGCTGTTTTCGTCAACAAATGGAGGAACCATATGAATTTGTAAAGGGTGGATCGGGTTTTCGAAGAGCTCTGAAAGAGCTCCCGATCCGTGACAGTTTCTTATTCCATGTTCATTGCAAGATTTGGTCGGCAGGTGCAATGAGCCAGCTGACGCAACGCGATCAGTTTAAAAGTTCGCGGCTTTTCTTGACCAGTTTACAATTGAGTGTTTTTCTTGGATGGGCATTGTGTCAGTCATGACAACCATTGTTATTCAGTCGTGGACTTAAAACAATACCAACTCGCCCAAAGTGCGCCATTTTCAAAGTCAGCAACCACTAGCAGTTTTCAAATCGAAAAGAACAGTGGTTCTCGTTTACCGATTTTAAAACTTAAGACGGATTCTTTTCTAGAAAGGCTCCAACTTTCTTTTCCCGCGAGTGAAAATATGAAAGCTGGTGAAAATGTTCAGAAAATCGCTGTCAAAAGTGGCGTCCATACTGAAAACAACCGATTTTTCCGAATGTTCGAGTTTAAAAAAACAGTCTTTAAACTTCCTTATATTCCTCAGTCTAAGGCTTAAAGTGTTGATACATCATTGCTTTCTAAAATGCCGCGCGTGAAAGTTAAGATTATAACTTCTGAAAAACAGAAAAGACCGGTTTACTAGCCCTACTTGACCAATTTGGGCCCTTTCTCTTCTAATTCTGGGCTATTCAAAGCGCACTCGCATTCAAATTTGCCGCCTCGATGACTATGAAAAATTAATGATGTCCGGGCATTCTGCGCGATGATAATGCCGATCAAATGTGCATTTTTTAGGTATAATCTTAGCAGCAAGACGCTTACGTTTCCTATTTCTTACATGATTTTACTGTAAAACCCATGTGTGTCATGTACCATCTGTTATAAATGACCTATGATCTCAAATTTACGTTTCTCTGAGAACGCGCCAGCATACGATAGCTGCTCAGAATGAGGTCGTTACAAAGCAGGGTCGGCCAGGGTTTTTGGGTATACGGTATACAGGGGCTTTTTAAATTGGGTATACGGTATATCGCAGCTTAAATACGGGTTTTCGTTAAATTTCAGGTATAAAGTATACCTGGGTGTAATTTTGGGTATATTTGGATGAATTTTCGGGTATACTGGTATACCGCTACCCCCCCTGGCCGACCCAGACAAAGGCAATTACAAGTTTTTACTGAGATGATTCAGAGACGGTTTTCTTAGTCTTCTCACGATCTACCCCCCAATGTTATACCTGCCAGCTTTTTCTGAGTCAAATGCGTGAGATTTTCACCTTGTTATGACCGATATTTCCGGAAACGTCCCGGCGGCTTCCGAAGATTTCCGACGAATTACCGAAGACTTCCGAACGTTGCTGAAAATCAAATGTCCGCAGATGTTCTAGAAGACGTTTGAGCACTTTCGAAGCTACTTAAAAGACGACACTTTTAGCGCGCCTTGACATGATTTCGTTAGAACACAAAAAAAGGACACAAAGTCATCATGTGTTAAGAATAATTTGTTCGGATTTGTGAGTCAGGCGTGAGAAACTGTCCTTGATACGTGACATCGATGTCTTTAGTCCACAGGCGTAAGACTCACGCATAACGCGTATACAATATTCTGAAGGTATAATTTTGATTAGCTTAATGGTTTACAATGTTGGACTCTGGCCAGTGAAAACGTTCGAGTGGAGGAGACTAACACAAGACTTGAGAAAAGGAGGGCCAGTTGAAATACTTACAATAGCAAAACTGATAAAAAGTAAGGTACTATGGCATCAGTTTTCGAATTTAAAGTTTCATTTACATTATATGTGCCTTTTACGCCAAATTTCGCAACAAAAATATACAAATAAGCTTCGTAGTTAATCATTAATAACCATTTAACTGGCAACTGACAAAAAGCCTAAAATTTAACTGACAGCTGACAAAGGGCCGAAATTTTAACTGACAACTGACATTTGTACTCCCCCATCCAGACCCTCTCGATGGTGTTTCCTTGAAAGTGTAATGGAATATCACTTACTGTACTGTTATGTATTAAAGGCATAGTTTGATATTTACTGAAGTTTCCTTTTTGAAAATTGCAAGCATACAAACCAGAGGTATTATTATTGGCATTTCTTATTAGATTGTTGTTAGCTGTTTCTAGGTCCCCCGCTATTTCATACATTGGATGGTCATCCGCGATCAAGAGATCAATTAATTACATAAAGTCTCAGTGGAACTTTTTGGCGTTACAATTGATAAAGATCTTACGTTTAAGCAACATGTGTCCTCTATATGTAAAAAGTTAAAAAATCAGTTAAGCGTTATGACAAGGTTTGGCAAACTGATGTCTACTGAAACCATGCTCCGTTTTTATAAGGCATTTATACTTCGTCACTTTCATTATTGTTCTATCTTCTATGGTGTGGCATTTCTCTGGTAAACAAGATTCTGACAATTGGACCTTTTAAACAAACGTATTCTTCGATTTATTTTCAAGGATTTTAACTCTGAGTACAATAATTTACTTAAAAAGGCAGGAACTGCTAACCTTAAGGACAAGCGTTTACAAAACATGATTCTTACTATTTTTAAATGTGTTCATTTTTCTGATTATGCAAGATATTTAAAAGATATATGTTTGTCTTACGCACTAGTACCTATTTTTTACGAGGACATAACATGCTCTGTTTGCCCAAACCATTGATCACTTCTTATGGTATCAATTCCTTTAGTTACTTGGCAGCAACATCTTGGAATTCTCTTCCTGACCACTACCGCACTATTTCTGATTTTACGTCTTTTCGACGACTGATATCTACTGGGAACAATAATTTACTTAAAAGGGCAGGAACTGCAAACCTTTCTACATCAAGCATTAAGATAATTTGCAAGTTGGTTGTCTAGGTAGTTAGTTATCTTATTTGTTATATAGAATTAACTTTTTATTATAATTTATTTATTAATGTAGTTGGCTCGAAGATATTAGCACTTGAGTGCTACACTGTAAATTCGAGGGTAAATAAAGTTTATTGATTGATTGATTGAATTACATGTGTCAAATCGTCTTGGAAGATGTTACATTTGATAATGGACCTACAATAGGGCCGATCTCTGAGGACAGCCTCTCTTAGTCCGCTTCCACTCGCTTCTCTAGTAATTAAGCTTCCAGTTTCACTCGATTTAGTCGATCACACAGATAGGATCTTATAAGGTTAAGTAATTCCTCTTGAAATCGATACGCTCTTAATTTGCTGAGTAAAGAGTAAGTTTCATGTTATGTTTCTTTCCATCAGTACTCGATGGAAAGAAAGTCGACTAAACGGCATTTAAACCAGCCGTAGGACACAGAGTGGCTATGAACTAAAGGTAAAGGAGCTTTTTGAATCAATATTTCGCGTGATCATGATTTTTTTTTCCTTAGCGTTGTAGATTCGAATACATGTGATAAAATTCGATCAATAAGGGCCCGAATCACATGTAAAAATGCAAGAAATATCGATTTTCGTTATCTTAAAGGCTACTAGTACCGATAGACAAACAAGAAGACTTCATATCTTTAAGACTTTTTGCATTTATTTGGCATCAGATAATACACTAATAATGCTAGTATATTCCGACCAAATGACCTCTGAAGCCCGAACCCACAAATAGTGCGCTTGGGCTGCCTGTGGTAAAAGCCTCCATAACCTTCACGGCAATGTACACGTAAGCGAAATTGGTCTTAGATCACTTTCAATGGCCCTAGGAGGGATCACCTTAGGGAGGGGACTAACAATTGATGATTTGAGGAGAGATGGAATATACCTCTCCCTTAACGACTGCTTATAAATATCCCGGATTATAAGAGCCAACTCGGGTTCAAAGTTCTTAAAAGCCTTTTGGGAATGTTGCCAGCAGGACCTACCGCCTTAGACACTAGGAGCGAAGACAGAGATCTGCAGGTCTCATTATCGGAAATGAGAAATTTATATGGTACAGACAACGGCTGCATTCCTTGATGCAGGAGTGGCAGATGTTCTGTAAGGTTAACGAAGAAGTCAATCTGAAAATAAACTATAGCAACCGCTCTCTACTTGGCTTATGCTCGCAACCCATAACTCTTTTGCTAAAAGCAAAGAATTAGACCAGATTGTTTGAGGGGGAAGGGGTAAGAGATGAAGTAATCCAAATATGGAGAGCAGGTCACTTTTCTCGACACATTGGTGTAATAATCCAAGTAATTCCCGAGGTAGTGAGAGGTGATAATCCTCTCCAGGAGTGATAATTTCCCAGGGTAGTGAGAAGTGACAATGGCTCAGTCAATTAAAAACGTGACCATCCCCACGCGCATTTATCGGGTATTTGTCATTTTTCTTTGGAAAAGCTGCAAAAGCCCCACGGTGAGGCTGGGCTGTTTATACAAGAACCCCTTTTAATCAACCTCCTCAATCACAGAGTGAATATCATGCTTCGCGAAAGAGTTTTTAACTTTACGGCGTCCCTTGTAGGTAACGTGACAGTCAATCGCACCGTCACGCAGACTTTCTCCACGTTTGTTTCTGCCACGTGGATCAGGGAAAGGATCTCCTTTCACAGCGCTACAGAAAAACGAAGCGAATTCAATTAATAAACCCGGAAAATTTACTTCTCATGATCTTAGCTCATTTGTTGGTTGTTTTTTTGCTTTGTTCTTGGGTACTCACATATGGTTACTTATCAGTCTTTATTCTGTGAGTAATCGGCCAAAAGTCGTCAACTAATTCCTTCTGAAGATGTCCTAATTGTCCCCTTTTGTTTTGAACACCCTAAATCCTTGTCTATTTTGAGTGTTGGTTTAAAACGTTCGATTAAGTCCAATTGGTTTGATTGAGTTCGGAAATCGAATTTAATCAATTTTTCTCGCAAATGTTTTGCTTCGGATTGAGTTCGACAAAGTTCGATTACGGAACAGTTGGACTGGTTACGTCGGAAATTACAGGGTGGGCAAACTAAGGTTCCTCAGTCTGCTTTGCAAGTCTGTAATGCAGTACGATTGGTCTGGATGAGCAAATCGTTTACAGCAGTTACCACTAACACGCGCCCTCGAATATTTTTTTTTCTGTCTCGTTCAAACCTGAGTTTTCGTGGACGTCAATCAACTGTTTCCATGGTTTTCTCACGTGCTCTGACAGAGAAGGCTCGTCGCTGAATGAAGGGCGGAGAAAAAGTACCAGGATGATTTCGCATGACGACCACGCTTTTAATTTTATTTATTTGATTAAGATGAAGGATTACATTGTCAAAACAACGAGGTCTCTGCGAGCTGAGTGAGTTCGGGCCATAGACAATTTTGTCCATATGATGACGTCATCAAAATGTCGTCCTGGCACAATTCTTGAGAACTTGTACCCGCCCCAAAATTTTGTCCCAGTTTTTCTGTATAGGGCCGTTAGGTCCCTTGAGTCCCAGTTCCCCTGAAAGAGGACAGACGGAGCTTCCATTCAAGGCAATCAGAAATGGCGTCGGTTGAAATGTGCCGAAGAAATGTGCATTCGAAGTCGAACTGTGGCACCTAAATTGAGCTCGGAAAGGCTGACATGCTACGAAGCAGAAGGAAATTTGAGGTAGGTAAGATTTTTTTTAGCCAAAAAAAAAAAATACTGTGGTATTCTCTGATGATTGGGCTTCAAACATATCGAAGCAGAATTCAAGTGCACGGCGGTTTAGTTCAAGTGCACGCCGGTTGAAGTGTGACCCGTAGTATTGCCCTTTACCGTCATTGCTTGTTAAAGAGTACTAGCGTCTGCTATTCTAAAGGTTCTATTTTGCTCTTCTTTTCGGATGGTGGATAGTCGTGTTATATTCGTTTTACACCTTGGTCTTTCCTTTCTATACATGCAGACGAAGAATTACAAGTCGGCTGTTTAGAAAGAATGGCGTCGTTTGAATGTGGCGAAGAAAGCGTCTTTCCAAGTTATTGGTTGTACATGTATCTTGATGACATGCTGTGACACGAATGAAAATTGGAGGTTAGCTAAGATGCTTTTGTGACCAGGGTTACAGACATGACATTGCAATAAGGCTTTAGACTTATTTATTGTACAGTCATAATTATTTAGAATTAAGATACATACATAATCTTTCATACAAGCATTTTCCTTTAAGTCACACTACCACTCCCTGCATCAAAATCACAAGAATTTTATTTCCTGTATTGATAAATTAATTCCTTACAAAAGAAGTGCAGTAAGAAGCACTCTAAACTACTTTGTGGCTACAAGCCTGTTTTGTTATTTAAATAAAAACTCTAAAACCTGCCTCAGCAGGGGCAGATCCAGGATTTTTCTTAGGAGGGGGTGCACCACTATAAACTGACTGATGACGTAAAACATTTTAAAAGCGAATACGAAGAAGAGGGCTTTTGACTAGGAAATAACATAATATGAACTGCTGAGAATACATATCAAACGATACAGCAGATTTTGTATGTCTGTGAAGCGACTGCACAGTGTTAATTAGAAAGCGGCCGCAGGTCATCCCGGGGGGGGGGGTGCGCACCCCCTGCACCCTCCCCCTGGATCCGCCCCTGCTCAGTCACACTCTTTTTAAAAAGAGAAAAATGCAGTGGTGTTCTCCAATACATTTGCATGAAAAACATCAAAACGGAATTCAAGTGCACCTTGTTTTGTTTTTTAGTGTAACATCCTGATAATTTGCTCTTCGGCAACATTGGCTCTTCAAGTGTTTTCTGCTGCTTATCTATTGACTTTCAATTGTAAAGCTCTTATTTTGATCTCCTTTGCAGCTCATGGATGGTCATTTATCGTTTTTAAGGACAGCTTGTCGACTGTGTGGAAAAGTCCTTTCAAGGAAGTCTGATTTCGCAGACAAAAGTTTATTTAAAAATGAGTTATTGAACCAGTTTCAAATAAACATTTAGGAAGACTTGGAAGAAATTCATCCCAATAGTATCTGCGCTGGATGCAAACGATCACTTTATCGAATTCATGGCAATACAGATGTGCATGCCAAAGTGTCGACCTCAAAACGACCTTATTTGTGGACAAGTCACTCTGAAGGAAACTGTCCATGTTATAAGAAAGCCAGAGGGCGTCCTCCAAAAAGTGTTGAAGAAAAGGTTGTGACGAAAGATAACGAAAGTGACACTGAGAGCTGTGAGGAAATTGAAACAGAAGAAGAGAAGAATTCTTGCCAAGAATTCAGTGCACTAATTGAAAACATTCCATTGTTGGACAGAGAGTTGGCCCTTGCATGTGCCACGGAACTTGCTGACCAGTTTAATCTCATTTTTCTGGACAGAGAGAACCTTGAAACATCCATTCGTTGTTTGAACAGTCAAGATAAAATTAATCTGACTTCAAAAATTTTCCAGCTAGAAAAAGAAAATATTAAAAAAGATATTTCATCCTGTAGTCAAACCTACAAAAGTCTGCCTGTGCTCTTGAAAGTTACACCTCATACATGGGTTCACGCCAGAAATTCCATTCTTGCTTCTGCAGTTAATGCACTTGCAAATGAAAAAACTCAACCTTTTCAGAAAGCTGTCAGTGTTGATCAACTTTATTCCCTAGTGCAGCCATCTTTCATTAGCCCCTTGATGTTTGCATCAAATTTACTTGCATACTCAGTCACTTGTAGCAAGCTTGTCCTAAATATCTATGGGAAGTTGCATCCTGCTGGTGGTATCACAACTGCCAGAACGTGGCTGAACAATTTGACCATGGATGTCCCTCAAGTTCCTGGTGGTGATATTCTTGCTGCTATTGACAATGATCAAGTACTTATCAAAAAATGGACTGTCCGAAAGGATAACCAAGCACAGATTAGTGTTCTAACCAGTGTTTGTGTGGCTCCAGTCCATCCAGAGGGAACTTTGCAGTGGGACCAAAGTCTTTCTCCAGGGTAAGTAAAAGTGTACATGGTCACTCCAAGTCTGCTACATGTACTTATTATTTCTGTAATATTTTGTTTTTTATTTGCTTTAATATTTTACCCTTAAATGCGGAAAAAGCAGCAAGCTGTAACAGCTGCACTGATAACTAAGGCAAGGAACTTAATGAATGACCTGGGTTGCCACTGGTCAGGAAATGGTTTGGGAAAAGAAAAATTCACAAAATTTACATGTAACATGGTCCTTACTCTTTAGGGGATGCAGTTTTCTGGTAATAACAGTTTTGTGTTAAAGCTAAGCAAGAGAGAGGGAGTGTACTTTCCACTGATATGTACAACTACCTGCATTATTTGGAAGTTGTAGAAATAAAAATAGTCATGTATTTCCTAAAAATCAGTAATGATTGTTCAGGGTGTAAGCTCAAATGATATTCTTTTGTACCAGGAAATGTCTTGAAAGGTTACATGTACAATGTAGCAACTAATAGTTCTTGTCACAGCAACATGTTCAATGTATACAATTTATATTTGTTTCAGTTCATGGTCTAAAAGAAGTGAACTTTGGAAGAAAAGTGAAGAGGATACGGTAAAGCTTTTGGACATGTGCTCTGCTTCAGAGGACAACAAGGGATTGATTCGCCACGAGGTAAAGGCTTTCAGATGAGCAAACTTATGTAAGATACTTTTGATTCCTACCTTGGAGACGGTTGATCATTTTTGCTTTCTGTATTGGCTAGCAAGCTACCTCAAACACAAAGAAGTTTTTGTTTTAGGTATCTGTAGAGCATGTAGCCAGTTTACTGGAAAACAGATTTTGTGGTCTCAAATCACAAGAAATCTACATTTTAATGTCTCATGAGAAGTGTGACTTGGTTTTCTAACATGCACTGATTTTGAAGGAATTTATTTATACGCTGTCTATCATAAACAAATGCCTTAACACACATGTACACACAATCAGTAGTAATTTATTGGTGTTGGATTTAACTTAACTAATTAAAAGTAATTTGAATTTAATTTGCTTTTGCATTACTGTGCTTAGTGTTTCGTTTAAATACCTTGCTCATGCCACTTTCTCCACCAACTGCAACACATTGTAATAATTTTTGATATTGCTTAAATATTGATAAGACTCTTCTATTTTCTTATGACTTCAGAACAAAAAGATGATCCATGAACTTCTTCATGATTTGCTAATGGAGCAAAATAAAGTCAACGGTGAATGGAAAGATGACATTGACCTGCGTGTAGATGAATTAAAAGCGAATGAAGGAAGACGTGTTTGCCCTGTTTGCCAAACAACAATGGAACGTGTGTGAAGGAACAATAGTTCCTACATCAGAGCAGGGCAGTTGTCATTTGCACTTTTGTTCCATAGAAGTAGCTAATCAAAATATGCATTGATAGATCTACACGACAGGTGAGTGGAATTAAATTGTTTGAATTTGAGGCCCATGTCGATTCGTTTGGCTTTGCAGCCAATATTTATGGGTCGCACTGCAAAAATATAACATGGATCTTCAAGGCCACATGGGTGAAAAGGGGTCTTGAAATAAACTGTCAAATGTTGCCCAAAAATTTTGTATTGTTAAGTGTGACAAACAAAACCAAAAAATTTGAGCATAGCCTTGAAATCGAAAAAAGGCATAAGCCAGCCACGATTAATTATTAGCCCATTTTACTTGTACATTGTAGCAGTACACACATTTTGTAACTAATAGTAATAAACTTTTACATGTAAAATTTGTACATTTACATGTATTGTAAATGTGTGGGGTCTTCTCTGGGATGCATTAGACCACATTTTAGTGCAGTCCAACTTTAAATAAAGGTCTTGTTTAAAGCAACCTGTTTATTCTCTCTTTCCTGTTAATACATGTATTTATAGCATTGACCGTGCTCACTACCCAGGGAAACTCAATCAATTTGTGGAAACCACAGAATCTGTGAGTACGTCTGGTAACATGAGCAAAGGAGAAGATATGGATGCTTGCCTAGAGGAAGTAAATAAGGACTCGAAAGTGTGGCAGCATGGCAAGATGGTTGCTCTTGACTGGCTCCGAATTTTCAGAAATCTTGGAAATTTGAGCAAGGTTTGTTTACCTTTTTTACTTGCATGTGTGTACATATATATCTGTTAGCAGGCACCAGATAAAAAAAATGCCATCTATGTAATCTGGTAGCTGCTAACAGGGGAAGTAGACATGTGGACGTGTGTTTTCATGCCGGATGATAATATTATTTTAACTCTTGTAGGCTGGGACATGACATTTATGTTGTAACTAAAAAATGTTAATTTTATAATCTTAGTCCCTGTTTGCTGGACTTTTCATACACATGTTGCAGATGAAATTGTAGCAAATGGTAGGACCATCTACATGTATTAGGGACACTTTTCTGTTGTAGAATCACTGTGGCATTTACTTTCAGATATTTTACATAAATATTGAAATGTTTATAACAATATCACTATAGGTGAGAAACTGGTTCTTCACCATGGTTGGTTTACAAAACCCAAAAGAGGAAGCCATAGAGTCTAGAAGAAAGTATGACTTTGGAGATGAAGTGCTTGCATGGAGGATAAAGCTTCGAAAAGAAAGGCAAGTTTCTGTACTATTTCAAGTGCATCTCTTTGACCTTTAAATATTGCAGTGTATGATATACCCTCCAAACTTAGACCTAACAATTTTTGCTAACATGATACACGGTAACTGCTATTGCTTTGTATGGGAATAAAGTTGAAGTCATTACCTCAGCTCACAGACTTTTGTCATCTAATTCCCAACTTTCCAAAGTTTGTTTTATATTAGAAACCATAATTATTATTATGGTATGGCAAATTTCCCTGTAATGTATGTTGGCCAAATCCTTCCCTGATTTCCTTCCCTGATGATTATTGTATTTTTAATGGTTTACTACAGGTATCTCGAGAGGAACTGTTCAAAGAAGCTAATTTCCTTGGATGGCCTTGAATTGGATAAGGATCTCCCAAACTATGAAGAAATTTTGCAGAATAACTGGAGAAGACTGTTCAGTGAACATTTCATTGATGGCAAGAAGCGGACAGAGGTGGAGGTACAAAAACGTTATGTAACTGTTCAAGAAAGGGCTGTAGCTGAAGATATAAAGAATGCCACCAAGGATGAAATTCTGAAACGCATTGGTGATAAACTACAGCAGATATTTGATGAAGAGGTAAGAGGACCTCTGTCTAGCAAGCTGGAATATTTTAAGGCCCACCCAAGTAAAGCCAAAAAGGATGCACTGCTTGTATTGTACAATGACATAATTGAAGAGCTTCAGCACCTTGAAGCAGTTGACAAACAATGTATTGTAGAAGATGATGAAGATGGAGAGGTTGACTGATGATAATATTGTATGTAATATGAAGTTGTAAAAATTGTGCTGATCCATAAAACATCCATACCTCCACGGAAGGGATTTTTTAAAATAAGAACCCAAGCCCCTATAGAAATTCAAATTTAACTTCATACATTGTGTGGTTCCTGAAAATGTCCATACCCATCACAAGGATGGTCACTGGAAATTCCAAGGGGGAGGGGGGTCTCAAAAGTAAAATTTTTGAAAGGAAAGTATGAAGCAAAACTGGAAATTCCAGGTAGGGTAGGAGGGTCCGAACCATAAAACCATCCTTGGGGGTATGGCTATTTTCTGGACCCACACATTTCTATAGTATTTTTGGTCTTTGAGGCCCCCAGGAATTTCCAATCCCTTCTGTGGTGGGAATATGGATATTTTCAGTATCTTTTCATTGAGTAGTAAAACAAAATTGTGCTGCTTTTGTCAGATTTTGAGTCGGATATCGACTCTATTACACACTTAAATGAAATTTTGCAAACTGCTGGCAGGACTGTTAGTAGGATCACAGTGGTTTTGTTTTTCTGTGTATGTATATTCTAGATTTTTATCTCAATAATTTATCCATTTCTCTTAAAATGTTTCACTTTGTTAAATTTCCTGTATGCATGCACATACTGTACCAAGGAATGTTTCCCTGCCATTGAGTTGCAATACAAGGCTGCATGAACAGTGATAAATATAATGTGGCCTAGATTTTAATCCAAGCTAAAAGTCACATCAGTAGTAATGTAAATGGGTTTTTTCCTCGAGTTCAGTGTAAGGTTCTCCTGATTACAAATACAAAAATTTATAGGAATGCACGGAGGAGGGGTGGTGGTATAACTGGGGGTACTTGTCAAACCGAAAGCCACAAGACTTATTTTACAACTTTTTAACAAAGAGCCCAGAGCAGTTGGTTATGACAGGAATGTTCCTGCTTATCCAAATAGGTACCTAGCTACTCGCTGAAAAGATATTCTTTTAACTTTCAGCGGTTTGTTTCAAAACTTTCAATAACCACTTACATGTACATCACTTTTATATGTGAGATTCCACCCCTACTCCTTTTATGCAAATATTGGTATACTACAACATCCATAAGTATTTTAATGGACTATTTGCTTTTAATCAATGATTGTTCAATTGCTACAGTAGTTTTTCAAAAAAAAGTCAATTCAATTCAACAGAAACAATAGCACATACTGAGTTGCCTTGTAGAGCTATGTATTTTGACGGTTCATATAGTTTCAATAAACATTAACAAAACATAACGTTCTGATCGCTTTGGGAAATGCCCAAAAGTTACCAGGAACAATAACAATTTAATTAGCTGACGAGGTTCATTGATTGATCATCCATACAGTATCTGCTATCACTCTTCCTCTCCAGCAACGAAGATCTCTACGCTCTCGTCAGAAATAAATAATATTTTACTCTGTTTCTGGACGGTGGGTACGTCATTTTTCTCTTTGTCGGTGAGTTGCGGCATCGGTTTATTCAACAATAATTCCTTAACAGGAGTTGGTATCACAGCGTCAGGACTATCACCATAGTGCAACCTCTTTCTAGAAGGAGGGACGCGAGTCTCACCTCTCGTTGATGAATGCCCTAGAACGCTAGCCAAACGATGATCAATATTGATATGTTCAGGAGTGTCTTCGAGCGGTTCGATTTCAGGGCGATCAGGGTCTGTTGCAGTCTTCGGGGCATCGTATCTGTGCTCGGCTCGGGTGGGCTTAAGTATTCCTTTATTATATGTTTCTAAAAGGCCCAGAGAACCGCCGACAAAACGCTGTCCCTTGTGATCGATTACAATAATTACTTCAGCCTTTGTCATGGTGTGAAGAGCGTGACCCTTCTGAAATAAAGTCGCCTTGCGCCGGTATAGCGCGGAAGACCTCGCCTGGGAGTTACTTATGTAGGCCATTTTCTCTTTCCCCCTTCGCGGTGTATTTCTTTTTAATTCGGCCTTTTGCGAAGTTCCACTGCGAATATAAAGTAAGTAGTTTTAATACAATTGCCATTGTTCGAGTTCAGTGTAAGGTTCTAATGATTACAAGTACAAAAATTTATAGGAATGCACGGAGGAGGGGTGAGGGTATAACTGGGGGTGCTTGCCAAATCGAAAACCACGAGACTTATTTACAACTTTTTAAGAAAGAGACCAGAGCAGTTATGACAGGAATGTTCCTGCTTGTCCAAATAGGTACCTAGCTACCCGCTGAAAAGATATTCTTTTAACTTTCAGCGGTTTCTTTCAAAACATTCAATAAGCATCTACATGTACACGTGCTCGAACCGGAATTAAAGGTTTCAACTGGGCAACAACATGAGCATGATGAAAAAAAATATTACTTACCAAGCTTCGCCTTCAGTACCGTTTACGTCAGGGCTTATCGAATTCATGGTTCCAAAACAGTTTTTGAGATCACTTCAATTTTTAAATATAAGACTGACAAAAATGTCCACGCGCGAAACACTTGCGTAAGAGCAGTGTAATAGGAGTTCTTCACAGCACCACAAATAAACCAACATTGAAACAAGCAGTTATTCCATTGGTAACTAGCATTCTAGAAGTGTAATCTGGACATCTCACCGGAAACGGCAGAGTTGTGTGCCGACCTGGTCAGAGGTCTCAAATCCTCGGAACAAAGTGAGCGCAATCAGGGGCACCCAACGAGAATATAGTTCAAAACCACCTAAACACAGCATTGTTAAACGTATTTTAGTATTTAAATGGTAGATATAGGCATATTTTTATCCCCTGAAAAATTTTCATCTGTTCGGATTTCCTAGCTGAAAGTCTAGTGATCCGAAATTTATAGGGATCAAAACTCACTTTTCTGAAAATTTCAGCAAGAAAAAATCCTCCCGACAATTCTAGGTGACATTTTTAGGGTAAAAATTCGTTAAAAATGGGCAATTATACCAATTTTTAGATGTTCGAAAATCCTAGGAGAGGCAGGCAAACAAGAAATTTTACAACAACTGTGTCGAAAATTCTAGATCTCAAATCGTCTTCCGAACAGATATTTTCCGAAAATTGACGTTGGGTGCCCCTGCGCCATCCTTCAGCATGGCCGCGACAATGGACTTTTTCAGAATTTTTTATCAAAGGCGTTCAAATCAAAGGGTAAGTTTTGCAGCAGTGGTATTTTCTGCGTAAACTAATTGCCTTACCGCACTTCATGTGAAATTCCTTCAGAAAACAAAGCCTTACTTGGCGCTTATATCTCCATGGCTTACGCTGTTTAATTTGGATAATTTTCAGATATCACCATTTCAAGGTTAAAGCACCATCTCGGACACCATTTATCGTTAGAAAGGAAGCTTACAACGAGTATGATCCCTTCGCACTGGCATGTCTTATCCCTGCCGAATTGGAACTAATTCCAGAGCCTTTGCGGAAAATGGCCATTTACAGCAAATCAAAGCGAAAAAGTTACACTTTGGAAGATGTGCGAGGGTCTCAGATCGGCAGAATTCAGTATTTTTTAAACAGGGAGCTATCCTACCTTCGGGAGTGTGGCAAGATATCGCGGATTGAAGGGTAAGTGAATTATCGGTTATCTCCTTTGTCTGAATATTTTTCTGTGTAATAAATTGAAAAGAAGCTATTCAGTTTACTTGTACCGGTGAACAGTTTTGGAATTCGTCGGCCTGAATTTTTTAATCTGCGTTTGTCTCTTCTCCCTAAGGATTGTCAACGGAGAACCAACGGTTTCTGTTCGTCCCAACGCAGCCCAAAAGTTCCAAAGAAATAAACAGGCTGGTGGAGGGGCTTACATCCCGTCTACTATTCACGTTGAAGGTCCACGCGAGCACAAAAAGGCTGTGCTCGACAGAGTCCGCACGTCCTTAGCGGAGTGCGAGAATGGAGAGCTGATGACAATCTATATCGAAAATTAGAACATACAATGATTCATGACGTACAAATCCAGAATTAAATGTTGTTTCTCGTTAAATTATTGTCAATTTTGTGTGTATTTTTTACGGTGATGTTGTCGCCTTGCAATATGGCCGCCGTGCACATTTCCGCGCACAAGGTTTAGGTCGCCCAAGTTCCTCTCGGCCAAATTTCTTTGTTTTGGTTTGCCTCGACCAATCATATTGCAAGAAACCGCGGGTTGTCCAATACACCCGCACCGTAACGGTCCGTACAAGCCATGTGTCGCTCCGTACGGATCGAACGGATCGACAAAAGGGGTACACGCTCTGTAGAGAGTGTTTTACGGTCCGTGAATCGCATCTCATTAGTGGGACTTGAAATATTTTCATGGCAAGAGCGGTCATATACGGTTTGTCGATCCGTACGGATCGAACAGATCGACAAAAGGGGTACACGCTCTGTAAAGAGTGTTTTACGGTCCGTAAATCGCATCTCATTAGTGGGACTTAGAATATTTTCATGGCAAGAGTGGTGATATACGGTTTGACGATCCGTACGGATCGAACGGATCGACAAAGGGGGTATACGGTCTGTAAAGAGTGTTTTACGGTCCGTAAATCGCATCTCATTAGTGGGACTTGAAATATTTTCATGGCAAGAGTGGTGATGTACGGTTTGTCGATCCGTACGGATCGAACGGATCGACAAAAGGGGTACACGCTCTGTAAAGAGTGTTTTACGGTCCGTAAATCGCATCTAATTAGTGGGACTTAAGATATTTTCATGGCAAGAGTGGATATTTAGCGTTTTTCGATCTGTAAGGACGGTACGGACCGACGAAAGGGGTATACGGTTTGTGAGGAGCTCTCTTCGGTCCGTAAAGTGCACGAGGTTCACGTTCGGGATCATTGGGTCCCTATAACTTAGGAGATAAATTATAAGAGAGATATTCAGTACTATGATGCTGTAAACTCGAGGTAGTGTAATCGCAAATATTATGATAATTTTACATTGACTGTTATGTATACTCAGTGTCCAAAGTGCAATATTTTACAATCTCTTGGCTAAAATTCTATCGTAACTAACTGCATTACAGTGTTCACTTTCTTTACTTTTTGCCCTTTTTCAGCACGCGTTTTTTCTTAAGTACCTTTTACGGTGTCTGAGTTGGCGACCCGAAACGAATATTTCAAACCATATCATGGGTTATAACTTACGTGTATTGGTGAAATGTTACTCTTGGTTTGAACTGTATTTTCTTCCTTTTCAAACATTATAGCACAAGACAAATTTGGGAAATATGAATTAAACCAAGGATAAAATTGATCCACAACACAAAATTGAACTGGAACATCTACATGTACTAGATTGTGGGTTAAGTAGCATTTTTAGCAGCAGGTACATCATAGGAAAGGTTAATTGTAAAAAAGTATGTTGTCACTTGTGTTTCGGGTAGGTCAATATTTGGAATTATTTACAACTTTGAGATGTCAGTGATCGTAAACAAGAAAGAAAATTATGATGGTAAGGGCCCGTAGGAGATGAGAGTTTTTTTTGATCCGCCGATTTCACGTTGAAAATGACGTTTTGCTAGCCAGATTGTGCGCAGGAAAATGATGCGTAACAATAATAAGAGAGGATGTGAGAAAAAAATAAAATGTGAATAATAAATGCCCCGATGATATATTAACAATGAGATGTGAAAAAATTATAAAGAAACAGAAAGGTGTGACAAAATTAAATGGTTAAAGTTAGTAAACAGTCGATGCTGATTGGTTGCTACTATCACACATATAGATTAACGCGTGGTCTCAAACAACCATTTTCCCTACTGTTGAATAATACTGAGAAACCATAACTCTACTATTGTGGGAAGATGTCTTAGGTCGACGAATATAGAGAGACCATCAGATACCTGTCAAAGGCAGAAGTTCTACTTTGACGTAGACCACAACAAACTTTTGTATTTAAATGGACTACCGAAACAGTAATCACAGCACCAACAAGACGCAGCAGAAAAACCTAGAAAATCCAAGAAAAATCATAAAAGAAGGAAAAACCCTGCACTGCAGGACACAAAAAAGGCTCTTTTAGGAGCCACCAAAAGAATAAAAGTCTCTAACCAATAAGAGTAATTTTTAAGTAGTATTTGACGACTACATTTCGTCGTGAAAATATGTTCGCATCAACATTCCTATTTCATAAAAGTGCAGAAGATTGTTCTTACAGTTTTGCCGTAGAAAAGTTACGTTTAAAGTGCGCTTGCTTTTGTTTTTGGCGTATAGAAAGAGGAAACTTAAATTGATATAGAGCATGTTTATCATGGTTATACAAAGTACTGCGAGCTTATTGCGAAAAACTTGACAGCTTATATAAAACTAAGGCGATTGTTACATTTGAATCGCGCGTGCCCTCGTTTGTGATATTAAAACGAGGAGCAGTTTTATAATGAATATTACATTTGTTTTGTGCAGCAAACGTAGTAAGAAACGCAAGCGAAGAACATTTGCATTTAAAGTGCGCTTGCTTTTGTTTTTGGCGTATAGAGAAGGAGTATTAAATTTATATAGAGAATGCTTATCTTGGTTACATAAAGAAATACTACATTTGAATATTACATTTTTGGTGCTTGCTTATCTTGCCTTTACATTCGGTGCGTGCTTATATTAATTATAAACTTATTGGCGATTGTTCTTCGATTTGAAGCGCGCTTCTTTTGGTTTTTGACTTACAAGAACATCAAGCATAAAACCTAGAGCGTGCATACCGTGGTTTTTGGGTTGTTTTGATTTACAGAAGAAGGAAAATTACATTTGGCAGTGTGCCCTTCTTGGTTTTTGCGCTTGTGTTGGTTTATGGTTTATAGAGGAATGTGTGGTTTTGCGCTTGTGTTAGTATATCGTTTATAAAACGAGGAATGTGTGGCGTTGCGCTTGTGTTGGTTTATGGTTTATAGAACGAGGAATATTACACTTGGAGTGCGCCTTTCTTGGTTTTTGCGCTTGTGTTGGTTTATGGTTTATAGAACGAGGAATATTACAGTTGGTGTGCGCCTTTCTTGGTTTTTGCGCTTGCGTTGGTTTATGGTTTGTAGAACGAGGAATATTACAGTTGGAGTGCGCCTCTCTTGCCGTGCGGATCGAACGAACCGTATCGCATTGTGCCTTGATGTAATAACGAGATGCACGCTCCGTATGTCTACGGACTGTACAAGATCGAACGAACCGTAACGCATTGTGCCCTGATGTAATAATGAGATGCACGCTCCGTATGTCTTCGGACCGTACGGATCGAACGAACCGTAACGCATTGTGCCCTCATGTATTAATGAGATGCACGCTCCGTATGTGCTCAGCATACGGACCGTGAGTAATAGTGACGGTTTGTGCAGAACGTACGGTCCGTTAACTGCTCTTAACGGTCCGTAACAGTGCGGCAGTATTGGACATGACTGAAGAAACCATGTAGACAAAACTGTCTATGGCCCGCACGTCTAAGAAACGGAAGATATCACACCGTCGAGGGACAAAGGTTTCCTCTGAACGGTGGCTGTTTTCGAAAATGAATTTTGTAACCTGAAGATCTAGTTGTCATTCTTCATATTATCGAATACTCAATAGAATCCTGAAGTGGCAAGAACTCAGACGAGTTGCCAGCGTGTATCGAGAAAGCTTATGTGGTTGTAACTTACACACTCCACAAATTCGTACTCCTCGTAATCTTCACATGAAGCGGTGTCAGATCCTGTAGCAAAACTAAATATTGCAACACGGCTTAAACACCGACATTTTCCTCCGAGTGCTTGAGAAACGGGGAAAGAATCTTCTCTTGGCCAACGTGTGAAAACCATGGTAACGGTTGATTGACATCCACCAAAAGGCAGGTTTGAATCGAAGAAAAAACCCCTTGAGGGCGCGTGTTAGTGGTAATCGCTGTAAATAAAAGTTGTGTCTTTTCAATCTTATTTAATATTTCATACTTGTCGTACCATATCTTTTGACTTGAATACCTTTGGTACTCTCGCGCGCAAGATATATTTTCCAGCCACATATATATTTTTTGCATTTTGTAGCCCAAATTGCTCGAATTCCTTCGTTGTTTTTTGTGAATATCATGAAAGACAACCGCTCTTAGAGCAAAAACTCTCGGCTATGCTTATCTTTGAGTTAAAGAAATCGCTGAAAGGTGGAAAAATACGAATGTAATGGATGGTAATATGGTCATCGAGAAATGAAGGTTTTGAAGACCGAGAAAGACCAAAAGTCGTGAATAAACCAACTAAAATAGTCTTAAAGGGCTAGGTAAAAAAGCGTAAACTAGACGAGGTAGCTGTGACAACAGTTAGCAAGCAAATTCCGGGACAAGTTCATGAAAACGAAGGTCGAAGGCCCCTGAGATGGTAGACTGTTCACAGTCCTCTATTTTTCCGTAAGATCATCGAGAACGAGCGCTTTGCGTTACGGGCTGCCGTCTTGCATGAGTGTCAAAACTACTTATGGGGCCGGGAGACTATTTGGGAGGAACCAAGAAAAATAGAGGGACTGTAATAACATCACTGCAGCTCGCGTTCAGGAGGCGTGACAGGAATTTCACGCTTTTACCATTCATTAATAGGACAATTGTATGATGACGATATTTGACTACAACTACCAGAATTCATTTCGTTGTTGCTTTGTTATTTAAATTTGTCAATCCCGCTGAGGATTAAAGAACAATAGCCTTAATTTGCACAAGAAAACAACAAACTCAAGGATTCTGGTAATTGTAATAAAATGACGTCATCGTGCAATTGTCCTATTAAGAAACTCCGCTGGCGATGAAAAACAGGCCAGACGCATTTAGCATCGATTACGAGTGTTTACAAATATCTCCTTTCGAAACAGTGATTTTATGATGTTTTTAGGCCATTCCTCCAAATAAAATCGGCAAACAGGCACAAGAGAAACCTTTTTTCTAATCAAATCGCTAAGCATGCTCGCTTCACCACAGACTAAAACGGTTAAACCTCCCGATAAAAGCCAGGCATTTCTGACAGGTCGTCTTTTTTGCGTCGGCGTAGCGTTAAATTTCAATTCGTTTGGCAGAAACTGTGTTACAACATTCCCCTGGCTGGGCTACTTCAAAAGCATCAGGCGCGGATCCACACCGGTTTCCATCGTTTTACGAAAATCGGTCAGAGTTTTCATAAAGAAGTAAATTTTTCATGAAAAAACTTTCCAAGTTAAAATCTGGCCAATATCCAGACTGGATTACTCAGAAACACAGGAAAGGTGACTTTAGAGAGTAGAAATCTAAAAAATTTCAGGGGGTACATGCCCCCGGACCCCCTCGCTAGATCTCGTTTAGGAAATCGGTCAGTATTTATCCTAGATCCGCGCCTGAGCATGTTGCTTAGGTGATTTATCAGCAAAATAACAAAAATTGGTCGTGTGTTTACGCAAGATGTACCTAACCGGGTGTGAAAGCGTGCGTTTTATACCAACGACGACTTGTCAGTGTCGGCAACTTAAACTAAACCCGTTGTCAACGCGTACGCAAGTTAACATCTATTGTCTAATGACCAATCAAACGCCTGCGTTGCTGGTACAACGCGCTCCGTGAACGCAAGCTGCAGTGATGTTATTATAGTTTTTCTATTTTTCTCGCTCCCCTCCCCCTAGAGCTATAATCCCCGACGCCCGCCCCCTCGGTACATCAAGATGGTAAAATCAAGATGGCCATCATTAACGGTAAGACGCGCTTTATCTCAACGATCTCATGAAAAAATAGAGCACTGTTAGCAGTCTACTGAGATGGCAAAATAAAGCTATGCTCAGTCCGCCAAGCAACGCTCAGCTTTTGTCCGAATTTGTAAGGAAGTACAAAAGCCTCACTGCGGAAAGGCTTTCTTGGATGTATGCCCAATTTTTTTCCGCTGTCTAATCTGAAAAAAAAGATCTTGTTAAGGGTCGAATTAAGTGACTACTGCGTACCAGGTGAAAAAAAAAAGGCTAAAAATGGATCATCTGGGGCTCTACACGCTACATGACGTATCCCACTCCATGCCTCGACAAACAATCAAAGGCCAAGGGGGCATACCGGTAACTGAAATTCTAAATACATATACTCGATAGAACCATCTTTGTAACTTCATGTGAAATTAGAGGAACGAACTTTTGGGACACCCTGACATGTAGAGCAAAAAAGAATACATCATCTGATTATAATATCAGTGACGGAAGTATAAACTAGAATTTAAATGGTGAATAATAAACAATCAACCGACGAGCTTAACATGAGTATTTTCTTATCACGATGCAACCATTCCGTCAACGCATTAATTGTCACATTGATCACACAAACACGAAGTTTATATTTATTTTGTAGTTTTCAAATAGCTCGCTTTCAAATATCTAGCTCCGTTACGATGGCCCGGGCAGCAATTTTTTAAAATGATACAAAAAATACTGTGGGGTTGGGTGGTGATGGAGCGAAACTCTACACGTATCTTTTTTTAGTAAAATCCAACTAGTGGTCCATTATCAATGCTGCGTTCTGATTGGTTGAGCTTCTACTAGGCTATACGGTTATAGCCTACTAGTAGCGAAAAGCGCCGGCTTTGAAAACCAAAACAATGGTGACTGAATCGCGTTTTGCTAGCTTAAGTTGTTTTGTCTCGATATTTTTTACCAACTAGTTGGATTTTACTAAAACAATTATTCCTCTCGCCCTCATGGGCTATTCACTCAGACCCCATTCGGGCTCGAGGAATACAGTAATTGTTAATTATTATACAGTGTCAGGTCCCTCCTGTACAGTGTATATAGATACTGAGATACACCTAATTGCAAAAACGTTGTCATAGAAAAAAGCAAAAAGCAAAAAGACAAATAGGAATAAATTAGCCATGTGATTTACATTTGTGTATTTTAATTCAGTATTCAACAATTATTTAGGAATTCATTCACAATAACAAGAGATAATTCTGTAATTCCGCGCTGTAAGATAGACAGGCGCCATAGTCATTTTAGAGCCAACATTCTCCATCAACAGAAGTCGCACAATTCGAAAAAGAAAAACGTAAATTGACGAGCGCAATATTAAGTCTCAGTTGTCGCACTTTCAGTCGCCAATCTATTATGTCCTGACAAACGAAGCTTGGTTTGTGGCTCAGGTGAGGAACCTGGCGGAGGACCCCCTCACCCTCTCCGCGATGAAAAGTCCTGCCTACGCCCCTGATTTGTTGCTTCAAAAAATTGTGATCAGATGGTGTTGTGCACTGCAAACCATACGCAGACTGGCTTTTCTATTTAGCACTAATCTAAAACACGCGTTGAGTTCCTGGAATTTACCCCAGGCTATATTTATTGACAAAAAAATGGAGCCATTTTTCTTTAGTAGTTATCCGATGTGCTTTGTAATTCGAGCACGTTTGAATCAGCCTCGAATTGCATTAGAATGACACCAAGAAACTGATGCAAATGATTTCCCTCATATTACGTGATTAATTGCGTTCGACGTTAGGAGAACGCTTCGTAATCTTTGGGGATCCTGTGGTCGATGGGATACCTGTGCATGCCAGGCGTGAAGATTCGAGATTTTTGGTTACTTGGACGGGCGATGTTCAAAATCTGCGCCATTTTGAATAATTATTAAGCGCGCGCACGAATTTTAAGCCCAATAGCCGGCCAAAGAAATTGCGGGCTCACCTGGTGGACATGCGCACACAACTATTTTTTACGTCATAAGCAATTGTCATATGGCAATCACGTGCATCACTGGTTCCATCAAGGTCAACTAGATGATTACACGGGAATATTTGAGTTCGGCAAAAGAATGAACTTTGGAGTTGTTTTCTAAGCGGGTTTTATCACTGAGCTGATGATTCTGCTAAACTTTTCGGTCAATGCCGTTCAAATCGAGCTGGAACTTCGTAGAAACACACAAATAAAGACCAGGTAACATTTGTGCCGCGAGAAGTTTACCCGTGCGTTTGAGTCTATTTACATATTTGTAGTTTAACCTCTTTCATGCACGAAAAAGTAAGCTTGAGCGTATCAGTGCAGTTTGTTACAACTGTAATGCTTTATTCACGTCTGATATCTCTACGCGGGTAATTTTGCATGATAAGTATCTCGCTCGCTGAAGCAAGCTAAGTTTAAAACATGTTGAACTGACCTACATGAACGTAAAATAATCATGAGATGAAAAGTTTGCACAATGGCAAAAGATTCTGTCCGGTTCTCTGACATCAGTAATCTAGCAGAAACCTAATATGTTTCCGTCGCTCCTATGATCATTGATTTCACTTCAAGTTGTGTCACGCAAGAAGCCAAGACTTTTAACCTTCAAGGCTACCATTTTTTCGAAGTTTGTAGTGACATGTTTATCTTTTTAACAACAAAGAACTTTTTACGATCTACTTTACATTTTTATCGACCATGCTTGAGGGAGAGTAAGACATTTTAAGAGTAGAGAGTTAATGAGTGAGATATTTTGAAGCCGTATACGCGAAGAACATTTTTTACGAAAAGAATGTTTACCTTTTAATTCATGATCTCTTCCATGATTTTGAAATCAAGCTTGACGACACAAAAGCTAATCTGGAGCTAAGAAAACTCGAACGCACTTATTGATCTATGATTACTACTAGTATTCAGCTATAAGCGTGTGTGTTGTGAATGTTGCAGGCTATGATAATTACATGCTAATTAATTCCTATTTAACTTTTTGCTTTTTTCTATGACAACCTTATTGCAATTAGGTGTATACTCACTGAAAAGATATGAAAACTCTTCATACGCAAATGAGTTCTAGCCAATCAGAGGAGTGAACGATATTTTTCACACGTCAAAAAAGAAATTGAAACGTTCAATCATAATCGCGAAAGATCTTTTTTCAATTGTGAGAAAAATGATACGTCCAATCAAAAGCCACAGAGGTATGTGAGTTTCGCGCCAAAATTCCTGCCTTCTATAGGCTCTTGCAGCTTGCAACGCCCTCGCTTTGCGAGTTGCTTCGTAGATATTCCACGAGAAAAGGCAATTAAGTAGAGTTTTTTTCGTGGAAAAGTGAAAAACATCTCGGAAATTAGATTGGAATAGTTTTGTATATTTCACTATCGTTAAGGAAAATTGAAGAGAGCCGGCAAATCAACAACGAAAAGGAAAAAACAGAACGTGACGTTAGCTCATATTTGTCCTTTTTTTCGGAGCTAAGTTTATATGCTTCTGTTACGTTTATATTCAAAGAAGTTATTTTACTTAAAATCTCTTTTTTAATTGTACATTCAGAAAAAAAAATTAAAATTACTTTTAATTCGTGGACTACTTCACATCCTTACCTTCATTACATTTTTACCAGGCGTTTCTTAAAGCTTTTTTGTATTAAATATACTTTGTTTTCGTTGTCAGTTCGGGTGTGTAGCAGCATATTTGGGCAAATTATTACCTTGGAAAAATTTCAATTAAAAGGCTGGCAAAATGATGAATGTCTCAATATGTATAATGTATAATAAAGATAATACCACACGGAAAGTACTTTGTAGGGTATTTACACACTCGCTTGTTCAGTAACCGATCGAGTCAGGACAGCAAATGAGGAGATTGAGAAAAACCTTTTGAATTTAAAGCAAGAGAAAAAATTATTTACAAAAAACTAAGAAAGCCAGAGAAGAGAATCAAACAGCGACAAGGGAGGGTGGGAGGAGATTGTGTTCCACAACGAGAAGCACATGAACTGCTGTGTTGTTGTACACTACCTGCAGTCTCTCTTTTTTCGTAGTCCGTCGAGCGAGAACGCGCGAGAGAAGAAAATGACCACGCACGTGACTGAAGGCGCGAAACAGGAGAGGCACGCAGTGTCTCCTTTTTCTTGCCACCCTCTTTTCTCGCGCCCACGCGGATGATTGATGAAGGTTACATAATTAATAAGGTCTATATCAATATAGTAGTACTGGCTTTGTAAGATAAAACGAGATCCTTGATTTCTCTATCCAGATCCTTCTCCTCATACACAGAGTAACTTTTCAATAAAAATAAAGAGAACAAAAAGAACTGAACCAAGTAGGCTGTGTGCGATTATCGGAGGCGAAACGAAGACTGGAGGCCAAGTATATATTCAAGGTGATACAATGTAATGGTTAAAGCAGATTACATGAGCAAGGCCTAAGGTCAACTGAACTATTGTACAATCATATCAGGATATATAAGTCGAGCACGGGTTGCTAAGTAAGAGGATTAAGGGCTAATCCCACAGGCTGCCCTGAGGAACTCCCGATGCAACGAGGGCCGATTGCTTGACAACACTTTCCAAAATGACCATTTGAGGTCTTCTACTTAGGTAATCTGTAAACCAAAGAAGCGTGCCGCCTTCCGCACCATATCGTTTGAGCTTTTGAAGCATAACTTAGAGATCAACGCAATCGAAAGCTTTGACCAAGTCCAGGTAGACGACTTCTGTTTGAATATTTTTGTCCAGGTTTTGACCATTGGCGTTAAAAACAGACAGCAGCTGTGTAGTGTAGGAGCGATTTCGCAAAAATGTCAATTGTTTAACATAATTGTTAAGTGTTAAAATGCAGACACAACGTTCCAAGTTTTTGCCAATAATACATAACAAGGAAACAAGCCTATAATTTTCAGTTTGTTCCATAGAGTCTTTTATATGCACTGGTTTGACATTGGTTTTTTTTTTCACGACTAGGTGCAATTTGCTTACTGCATTCTTGTAGGAGGCACGGAAGTATGTTTTAGTCAAGTGATATATCGCGCATTTGCACAACTGGTTTATGCTGTTGCGAAAGAACAGAAATAGCTAAAGTAAAGACTGATGAAAAATAAAAAAATAGGAATTAAACAGACGCGTTTTTTCAACTGGTGTCGTACCCTCGATGCCATTATAGGTTATCGCCGAATTTTGTTTGGCTCAGAGGTACAGGAAAGCTTTATCATAACTCCAAAAATGCTTTGGATTCTGAAAAAAATACGCCTTCATTTTTCTTGATCAATTACAGGCGATGTTTAATTCCAGCGAGGTACTTATCTACTTTAGGGACTACCGTTTTGCAATATCCATCAGAATTGGAGTCCAAATTAACACGAAAGCTTTTCGCTGGGTTCGATTTGCATGGGAACTTGGGAAGACAGGCAATAATGAAACCAAAAACAACGCCAAAAAGAAAGACAACAACAACAGAAGGGTAAAGAAACAAGAACATGATATGAGGTGAAAAAAGTAAAAGTAGAAGTTCACGTTCAAAAAGAGCACGGACAGGGATATTTTTCTAGGAAAAATACCTTTTTGGGAGGGGACTATGAATGGCGGGGATTCAAAAGGGAGGGTCATCAATAAGAAACATACAACATTGGGAGAGTCAGACCTAATTTGTTTGTAGCTTGGGGACAGCCACCCTTTAAAAACTAGGAAAAATTAATTAACACCTCATAGGCTTTTTAACCCAATCTATATCATTATTTAAATAACACGCCCAGTTCTAAATTTACAAGCCCAAATATTTTGGTATAGTAAAATTTGTCACAAAGAGCTACGCATGTTAGAATGGAACAAAGTTCCGGTCACTTGCGCACCATTTAAGGAACTAAATTAGGGGAAGATCGAAAGTGAGGCAGTATGCCTAAGGACTGATATAGGAATGGCTAGAACAGAAACAAGCTTTTGTTGACATCAGGGGACAGGGAAATGTCCTTGGGGCAAGGTATTACCAATTGTGTCTACACGAGTAATTGTTTTGATTTACAATCTAAAATTCATGCAACTCAGTCTGATCTTTACCTGCTGATTTTAAGCATGAGCCACTTGGTGGACATTTGCCGCTCTGGCGCGGTGACACAAGATTATATCTGGAGCCGTTGAGAACGGCGCCGATCTTTTCTTTCTTTGTTTATTTTGTGCGCTAAAACGTTGTTGTCGCCTCTTAGCTAGTGGCTCAGAGTTTTTGGAGTAGCAAGCAGAAAACAGTAGAACCTCTCACTGGACGAAAAAATGGATTTACTAGGGTAGCCAAATTACAGCAAATGTGTAGCAAATACCACATTTGCACAATTTTGCGCAAGAGCAAAGACTGATATTGCACTAGATTTGCTATCCATAGCAATGACGGTAAATGCCACATTTGCACAACATTTACATCTTGGTGCAAAGATAATGGGCAGCCATGGATTTGAGGGTCATTTGCAGATGGTTCAAATGTGTAGGCAAATATGTTTCTTTGAACTATATTTGCACATTACGCAAATAATAGCGCAAATCTGCTGTTTTGCACAGCTTTTGCTTTAGATGTAAAAGCATGTAAACCTGTTATTTTCAGAACGTTTACGCAGCTTTGCAAATGTGAGCGAAGTATCTAATTTGAACAATGTTTGCTTGGGTTATCATGGGTGATCAAATTTTCATAATTGAACCAGATTGCTTTGCATGGCAAATGTAACCAAACTCTTTGTATTAAACATGTTTGCTCACGAAGCAAATGTTAGCAAACCTAAACTCTGAACAAATTTTCTAGGGTGTGCAAATTTGATCAAACACAAAATTTTGCTTGTAGCGGCAAATGTGGTCAAAAGTCAAGTTTTGAACAAAGTTGCTTGGGCAGCAAATCTGATCAAACTGTTAGTATTGTACAATTTTTCGCTCAGGTAGCAAATGTAATCAAATTCTGACTTTAATTTGGTTAGTAAATGTCATCAAACCCATAAAATTGAGCATGTTTTCTCCAGTAGCAAATGTAAATTCCAAGGTTTAAACGAGTTTGCTTGGGTTGTAGCAAATGCGATAAAATTTTAAAAATATTTTTAATTATAATATGGCTTACTTCAGGTTCTTAACAAGTGGCCATAATTAATCAAACATTAAAGTTACTGAGAGAAATTCTAGCAGTGACCTCCCATTAATGTTCAAATGATTTATTCCATAAACCAAAGTGGCTTACACATTATTACAGACATTACAAACTACAGTATAAAGCTGTATATACAGCTCTTAATATTAATTCCCAATTTTACTGTTCGTTGATGTTTACTTGTCTCCACTCTATGCTCTATCAGATCATTACTAACTATTAATATTATAAGAAAAGTGTTCTTCATCTAAATGTGTAAGATGTTCTACATACAGCTGTAGGTGTTTCAGAGTTGCCTCAAACCTGTTTCAGTTTTTTAGGTTTTTGCAACTCAGAAACAGGTCAAAAATCCTTTCACCCTTGGACCAATATTTACTTATGACAAGACTATTTCTTACTTAAACTTTTGTATCTAAGGACCAAATCCTGTTTCAACTAAATGGAACCCTCAAGACACCCATTTTAATAAATAATTAGTATTTTTGTATTTATTGCTATTTACAGATTAAACAAAATTTGATTCTGGTGGCATTTTTTTCTTTAGGCTCTATTAGCATGAAAGGCCTAATTCTTGCTACCAATTTACAATTTTTGCTGGTATAACAACTGGGTTATAGCATTTAGCAAACTAAGAAATAGTTTAGGTACATATAGCTATTCAAATTCAGATCAGACTTCTTTAACTTCATTTTCGTTGCTAATGGTTCCTGTATAGTATTGGATATGCTCTTAGAGGAAGTACCAGCCAGAGCTTCTAGTACTTGCCCCGTTCTAAGAAAATTGAGGGTCATGAAAGTAATGACCAGCTATAAGTATTCCACAGCATGTCAACATTACCATTGTCACTGTAGTTGGTCCCAATGAAAGAAGCTAATAATTATTTTAAACTCAGTATACATGTACATGTAGTACAAAAGGTTGATCTGGCTAGCCTGCAAAGTAACTACACTGCTGTCTCTCATTACTCTTTTTCTTGAGTCATGTTGCAATCCTTTGCAAAATTCCGTAACAAATCATGACAAAAAGCAGGGTGTACCTAAATTTGTTTTGTTTTTTTGTTCAGGCAGGTCAGTTGCAATTGCTGTAATCGGTACAAATGTACTGTGAAGTGGTGCCAGCAGAACTCAAATGCCTGCAGTTAAGCAAACAGATTTAAAAGAAACATTTGTACATTAATTGGCCTTTTTAACCTGCTGACTGGTACATTACTTGCAAACAATAGCCAAAGGATTCTAATGAAAAATTTATCACATCAACCAATTTGATCTACCTGCCACCAGAATTCTCAGGACAAATCAACACCATCAGGATTTGTACTGTTTACACAGATTTATCTTTTTCTAAAAAACAGTGTCATAAACAGAAATTGATTAAAGGATTACTGTATTTGCAGAGCTACATGTACATGTACCTGTAAGTATGACCAGTCATAAATAATCTGGAATTTCTTTAAGAGCCTTGGATTAACTTATATTTCCTTATCACAAAGCAAATTCAGGAGCATTATCTGGTGCCTCCTGCTCTGAGGAGAAGCCATTCCTCCTTTCTATTGTCATTGAGTAATGACAAGCTTATATGTGACTGTTTTAATTTTGCTTTACTGTTCAGCTCAGCAAAGAGGTTTTTACAGGGTAAGTTGTTGACTCCTCCATGCTAGAGGCCTCCTGCAAAGCACTTTTCTCGGATTGTCATCTCCTTGGTCTGTATTGCCTTGCTCTGAAGACATGTACTCCACAATTATACAAGCTTTGAACTTACAACAATCCTTCTTCGAAATAGAGGTTGACTGGAAAAGGGTTGTCTCTTCAGCTTTTTCTGCAACAAACAGAAATTATACATAATTGAGACCATTAATATTGAAACTAAAGCTGTAGATGCTTGTCATGAAAAATACTATTGTCCTTTTCTGTCTAAATATTCTAGCCTTTTATAGAAAAAAAGGTTGCTATTAGATATTACATGTATTATTACTGGCTGCAGTCACACTAGGTGACTAAACTTACTTATTTCCTGAGTTAACTGATATCAAAATTAACTAGTGTAAACAAATTGCTGGCTCGTAACTTTCATGTCTCAAATCTAACCCCAAGCGGTCATCATAATCCTGATTACACTGTACCTGTTAAAACTAAGACCTTCTTTGAGCAAAAACAAAACGAAAAAATGAATGCGAGAAACCCTTTTGTAACAAGACAATTGACTCCAGGTAAATCATTGTATTAATTTTATAGTGAGTGTCCCACTACATCACTACCATAACAACATTATTGACATATTACTTAAAACTTCATGAACCTGCTTCTTCTGCAATATTGCCATCACTTACAGTGTATCTTGGGAACAAAAGTTTAATTATACTATAATTGCCTCATATGAGGGAATCCAAGACAGTTTTAGATTCTGGATTCCACGCTGCGGATTCCGGAACCTTTTTCAGTGGATTACATGGTTTCTGGATTCCAATCGTTTGACTTGTATTTCAGGTTTCAAAGCTCAGAATTTAGGATTCCGCAACAAAAATTGCCCGAATTCTGGATTCCATAAGCAAAAATTTCCCGGATTCCAGAATTCCTTACATGGGGTGATCATAAAAAACAATCAGTGAAAGCAGGGTACCATGATCTAAATTCTAGCTACACTATGTTTTCAGCACCATAGCAGTCACTGCCTTTACTCCCCTTTTAAATTTTGGAAAAGCCTTTGGAGAAAGTTGGATAAGGTTAATTTTGGCCTAATAGAGGGGAATTAACACTTGCTTCAATTCTTATTAAATTTTCCAAGACCATTTATCTGAAGAGAACAACCAAACAAAAGATTACAGTATTTTTTACAACAACAGGACAAATAAAGTTTCAGGAGTAGGGGTGGTCCTTGTTGATTACTGAATATTGGAATGCAAATGTAGGTATTATCAAATAGCATCATTATTGGCTTAACAGTAACAGCGAACTTTCTTATACTTACTGAGCATTTCTTTTACTCCCGATTAGTTGCTCCCTCAGCATTTGTTTGTCCTCAACATCTCTCCTGCCTCTTCTTAGTTTTACAATGTCTGCTAATTAAAACAGCATCGATTCACCGAAGTCTATTTACTAAGTACTAACGGCTGCTTTTCTTGGATCCACTCGTTACTACTTGATCGTCGCCGATGGAGCTATCTAGATGTCTTTCATGGTGGATTTTCGTCGAAGGATCTATAAGTATGCAGTTCCCTCGAGTTCGAGCGATCATTTTTATAAGTTCTTCGAGGACACATTCGTTCGATAAATTCGAAGAAATAAGACTGGCCGATTCCTCCATACTCGACAGTCAACCCCACAAAGAAGGAAAATTCGAAACCTCTTGATAAATATGGCGTTAAACGTACGAAGTAAAAGCTGATGGCAAATCGATGGCAGTGGAACGTGTTAACGGTCGACGAATTTCAATTGTTGTGCCTCGTTCTCGAACGGTTATGCAGACTGTCGCTGACCAGCACCACTGAGGCGCAAATGCTTGGGAAATCGGGCGCGCGGTCTTTTGGCGATTTGGCGGGAGGAAGAGATTGCCTATGTTGCTGGATTTCTTCTCAAGGATATTCGAAATTTAAAAGGTAAAGTCGATGTATTTTGCTTTGTATATCGTGCTTCTACCGCCACATCTATGTTACAACCGGGAATAAACTACATTTGCATCCATATTTACATTTGTAGCATGTATGAGCACGCGTGTCGCGTGCGTATGGTAGTGATCCAGCTGAAAAAAAGCCTTGTTGAAAAATTTAAGTGGTGTTAAGTGAGCAAAATATGTAGTTATGCAATGTTAAAATGCTAATTTATTGGTATTTGGCAGAAGTAGCTCAAGATTAATTGCTTGAGTAATTTATACTACCTCTGGCGCTATATTGACATATTGAGCGTAATACCTGTACATGTACCATTGATTTTGACAGGGGTAGGGTGGAGCCTTTATTTTATATGCGTTACTGTCATTTTTTTCTGTTTTGTTTTGTCATGTTTTCATATACAAGGTTGTTTTGTTTATAATTTAGTTTATAATGATACAGCTGTACATGTAAGCTGAGTCCAAAGGTTAAAAATGCTAAAATGTGCCACCTGTGTATTTATAATGTTCATAAAGATAATGGCAACACAAGTAACACAATTCATTTAATTTCACAATATTATCAATAAAGGTAGAATTAACAGTTATTTTTAGTGGGTTTAGTGACTTTTTTGTGTATTTGTTTCAGATTTTTCCTTGAGTGGTACAGGAGTTATTTCCAATGTTCTTGAAATTGAGTTGTATCACCTGAACTCTCCAAAAGATAAAGAGGTCAATGAAATACAGGTTCAACATGGGGAAGCTGTTTGTGGTCTGTGCATGAAGAAATGCTACAGGGGTATTCCAGTGGGTCTCAATTTATTTACAGTAATCATTTTTTTCTCTTCACAAGATGACAGAATTGAAGCTTTTATACTGAATGCTCCCATCCATCAATACCCCATCTGTTTGGGGTAAATGTCACAAAACGGAAACCTCACATGTACTTCCCTGGGTTATATTTTTACCATCTTTACAATATTATTTTTCTTGTTCTTTGTGCGGTGCCCTGCTAAGGAAATCCATGTCCCTTTCACAGTGTTCTGCGGGAACATAATGTACTGAAATTGTGTGAAGCTATAGAACATTATTTTGCACTCATACAGGTTTCCCCACAGAGATATAAAGAGTGACAACATTATTCTCACAGAGGTAAACAATATGTACCACCCAAGGCTCATTGATTTTGGAAAGGCTATCTTGCTATCGGATGCCCCTTCAAAACAGAAGTCCATGACTGCTCACTAGCACTGACATATAGCTTAAGAAATATGCCTCAGATATTATGTTTTCACTTGGCGTTACTAAGTCATGGCAAAAGTTTCTGGCAAAGTGAAAGTAGAAAGTGATTTTGTGGAAGGACAAAGAAAATGCCTTCAGACAGATCCAAAGTTGAGATTTACTGTCACTGCTCAAAACAAATTTTTAGCTGGAACCTTTTTTTTGTCCAGCAATTATAAAATATCATATTCCTATTTAAAAAGGAAAATCAAAAAGTTATCTTACTGTGTGAATTCCTTTTCTAAATAAATCTATTAAAATTCGGCTCATTTAGTAAAAGGGTATAATAATATTGATGGTGTAAACCCCGTTGGTCTAAGAAGTTTAGGTTTAAGTGAAGAAATGCACCTGATGTTATTGTTGTTGAGTGAAGGCTGATCTAAATCTCGCCAGTCTGTCTGAGCAGTTTAAAAAGACAAATCATATTGAACTCAAAATCAGGGTTGTAAAGAGCAGCAAAGAAATTATTCATTCATGTCTGTGCTGAGTTTCTATTCACAAATGATATGAAATACAAAGCAATTTTACCATTTGTTGTAGTATTGGCTGTTGGGCTTTCAAAATGTGGTGATTTTTAGGAGGCTTACCATCAAGATGTGGTCATCTCTAGGTATAGTCAGTGAAAACTAGAACAAATAGCGGTAAGAACAAAATTGTCAGTTTTGATGTGAAGTTTCTTGAATAAATGGCCATGAGGAAATTGTGTACAAGTGAATAATCTCAACCCTGACTTTGAAATGCACAGAACCTTTTTTTTTTACCAAATTTAAGGTACTGTGGGTGGCCTTGTTATTGTTAGCTTTTTAATAATAATATTATGATGTAGAAAAAATACAGTAAATGATCTGACTACTGGACCTTTGTCCAGTAGATTTGTTGTAGTGTATTTACTTAATGTAAAGGGGAGGTAGTGTGGGCCCTCTGTAACTGTATACAACAGTTACTGTGTCATTTTGAATTGTTAGTTTTAGTAATATTGGAGATCCCTGCCCATTGTGCGACCCTAGGCTTTACTATTATCAAATGACAGAAGGGGAATGTAACACATGCCCAGGTTATGTACCATTGACTCACTTCGAAGTGGTTATGTGATTTAGAATTGGACCCAAAAAAAGACCGGGGCCCAGTTGTTCCAAAGACCAATTAGCACTAACCCAGTGTTAGATTTTAACCTGCGTTTCTTTTTCCTTTTAATCAAAAGCATTTTGTCAGATAATTTTCCCTTTTTTTTTAAGTATCAAATCACCAAATTGTAGACAAAAGGAATTCAAATGAATTTGTTTTTAAAACTTTCACATCTGAATTCATATTTCGTACTAACCTTGGGTTATCTTAACCCAGCTTTAAACAACCCAGCCTGGAAGGATAAATGCTGCATGTTAATTTGTTTCACCGCCTTAGTTTTTTCTTTATAGCTTATAACTTTTCATGATCCAAGGCCAACTCAGAGCTCCTGTAATCCAGTAGGGGTCTGTTCATTTTTTAAGGAGGGGGGCTTTGTTGGGTGGGATTTGACCGGTAGCTCCTGTATATGAAGACCCTCTCTTCATCAGAATTTTTTGGGGAAGCCACAACCCCGCTCCTTGTATCCCAAGATCAAATAACCAGGATTCAGGTGAATTTTAGCCAGCAAAAATGCTATGCCTTTTTTTGGATTGAATAGGTAGTACTTAATGAACAGTGAGACTCAAACTCAGGGTTGCAAACAACAAAGTAAGAAAAATTAGCCTTTCATAAATTTGTCAGCTGAGTTAATGTTCAAATAAAATTGTGAGCAGTTTCACCATATTTTGTTGTAGTATTGGCTGTTGGGTTTTCAAAATGTGGTCATTTTTAGGAAGCCCGCCATCGAGATGTGGTCATCTCTAGGTGGGCAGTCAAAACTACAACAAATACCGGTTAAACTAAAATTGTTGGTTTTAAATTGAATTAAGTTTGTTGGTTAAATGGCCATGAGGAAATTATGTACAAGTGAATAATCACAACACTGAGTTTGAAATCCACAAAACTTTTTATTTCGGACCAAATTTGATTTTTTAGTATGATGTACAAAAAAATACAGTAAATGATCTGACTACTGGACCTAACCTTGTGTTATCTTAACCCATCTTTGAGCAAACCCAGTCCAGAAGGATAAATGCTGCATGTTAATTTATTTCACTACCTTAGTTTTTTCTTTATAGCTCTAGACTTTTCATGATCCAATGCCAAATCAGAGCTCCTGTAATCCAATAAAGATCTGTGCATTGTTTATTGTGCAGGGGGGGGGGGGCCTGTCAGGTAGGATTTGACCATTCGACCGGTAGCTCCTGTAGATCCTCCTTGTATCCCAAGCAAATAACCAGGCTTCAGGTGAATTCTAGCCAGCAAAAATGCTATGACTTTTTTGGATTGAATAGGTAGTACTTAATGAACAGTAAAACTCAAAATCAACATTAAAATCAGTGAAACTCAAACTCAGGGGTGCAAACAACAAAGTAAGAAAAATTAGCCTTTCATAAATTTGTCAGCTGAGTTAATGTTCAAATAAAATTGTGAGCAGTTTCACCATATTTTGTTGTAGTATTGGCTGTTGGGTTTTCAAAATGTGGTCATTTTTAGGAAGCCGGCCATCGAGATGTGGTCATCTCTAGGTGGGCAGTCAAAACTACAACAAATACTGGTTAAACTAAAATTGTTGGTTTTAAATTGAATTCAGTTTGTTGGTTAAATGGCCATGAGGAAATTATGTACAAGTGAATAATCGCAACACTGAGTTTGAAATCCACAAAACTTTTTATTTCGGACCAAATTTGATTTTTTAGTATGATGTACAAAAAATACAGTAAATGATCTGACCACTGGACCTAACCTTGTGTTATCTTAACCCATCTTTGAGCAACCCAGTCCAGAAGTTTAAAGGCTGCATGTTAATTTGTTTCACTACCTTAGTTTTTTCTTTATAGCTCTAGACTTTTCATGATCTAAGGCCAACTCAGAGCTCCTGTGATCCTGTAACCCAATAAAGGTCTGTTCATTGTTTATGGGGCGGGCTTTGTCGGGTAGGATTTGACAATTCGACCGGTAGCTCCTGTAGATCCTCCTTGTATCCCAAGTTCAAATAACCAGGCTTCAGGTGAATTTTAGCCAGCCACAATGCTATGACTTTTTTGGATTGAATAGGTAGTACTTAATGAACAGTAAAACTCAAAATCAACATTAAAATCAGTGAAACTTAAACTCAGGGTTGCAAACAATAGAGTAAGAAAAATTAGCCTTTCATAAATTTGTCAGCTGAGTTAATGTTCAAATAAAATTGTGAGCAGTTTCACCATATTTTGTTGTAGTATTGGTTGTTGGGTTTTCAAAATGTGGTCATTTTTAGGAAGCCCACCATCGAGATGTAGTGATCTCTAGGTCGTCAGTCAAAACTACAACAAATAAGTCCCGTATGATATATGCCCCTAATATTCTAGAATCAGTATAAATATTGTCGGAAATATAGAAAGAACCCTGCAGTATATGTATGACAACCCTTGAAAAACACAATATTTTACACCAACGTACAATGAAGTAATTTGGTTCCCTAATTCAGCTCGGAAGTGAACATCATGTAATATTAATGAAGATGAATTTACAGCCATCCAACCACTACATAGTTTTCATTTATAGGTGTTCTCTTTAGTTTAAGGACCCCTGTGGTAATTTCTGTGCATAAGGGAATACCACTTGTTAAGATGTACATTGTCCCATAAGTTAATAGAGGAATTTTTAAGACGATAGACAGGGCCGTAGCCAGAAAAAAATAAGGACTGAGGCAATATCCATGGTTGAATTCCCCGCCTAGCTATTCAGGGTCTTTATGATGACTACGTTGAAACCAAACACTGCCAGGATCAAACCTTAAATGACAGAGGCAAGTGCCTCGGTTTGCCTCATACTGGCTATGGCCCTGACTGTAGGAAATACAGTGCATCAATGATCTAACTACTGGACCTTAATAACGAGTGGATTTGAATTACTGTATTTGCTTTAAATTAGTAGCCCGGGAAAGGTTTATGCCAAGGGCGCTGTCAGAAAGGGACACCTTTTTCATGCTTCAGGTATGAAAGGATAGGGATTTCCTGAGGTAAAGTATATGACAGGGTAGACTATCTGTCATTTCGTTCTGTAAAAAGACTAACAGAAGAAATTTGTGAATGTAAAATTGTCAAAAAAAATTAACTGGTTTCTGATTCCTTTATATTAAAATGACAGTGCACATAAAACAGTTAACAGGAAAGATGCATGTAAGGGGTTGGACCTCTGGGCGGACTCTCACAGCGTGTACAAAATTTTATTGTAACAATGTAATGTTACAGTTGAGATTGGAAATTTACTATAGTCACAAAACGGATCAAACATATAGGAAATGTCACATGCACATCACCTTTGACTGTCAGCAAATGTTATGCAGCTCACTATATTTGCTCCCCTTGCAAATATGGATAATTATGATGCAAATGTGCAAATTTATGATACAGCCAAATGTCTAGAAATTTATTGTTTTTGCTCTTAAGGCAAATACGAGTAAACCACATGCAAAAGTGTTCTTTTGGTATCCTGGAAAAACAAGAGCAAATACCACTGCAAATTAGGGGTTTTGCAATATTTTTGACTGCATTTGAAGTAAAGTGAAAACTGTCATTTTTGCCAAGGATGTAAATTTGAGTAAACTGGTAGAAATGTTGAAGATTTGCCCATGCTGCAAATATGTATCAAATTTGTATCAAACCATTACATTTACTTCACTTTTGCGTATCAATACCTATCTAGCAAATATATGTATTTGCCCACACTTTAGCCGACAGCGCAAATGTAATGCAAATTTGGAGCTCCAAATTTACCACATATTTGCACCTTTCGCAAACATTAGTAAATCCGTTTTTTCGTCCAGTGTCTGCAACCATGAGATACTTTCCTCTCGGAAACTGAAAATATTCACTCCTAACTTACAGGAAGCAGTGAAGGTGTAGCTTTTAAAAACGTACGTTTAGAAGCTGTTTATGTCGGGGAAGTTGATGAACCCTGAGGGTAGGCCAGGTAAACCGCCTAGTCGTGGTAAAAAAAATACCCTGCGTTTACATGCAATCTTAACAACCCTGTAATCTCGGAGGGAATTTTCCCTAGATTATCGGTAGTCGGCCTCGTGATCAATTCTATTAACGTTGCACTTGTTTTGTAGTCCTTCATGTTCCTCACAAGAAGTTCGAATCCGTCGGCGTTTCTCTTGCCTTGTGCTATCGAATGATTAGAAGGACAAAGTAGTGAAAGAATTCAAAAGGTAAATGTTTAAGTCTTTGTCTAACGTGGATATCCCTTAACGGTACTCATTATATAGGGACATATCTGAGGCGCCGAGAGTGAGCTCAATTTGCCCGCCCCCCATTAGTGCTCCTTTTTTATGGGTATTTGAAAGGCTCTTGCTTAGGTTTTCTTCATTAATGCGCATTTTTACGCGTGATTATAGGTCAATCTTCATTTTCTCTTAAACGAGTATGGTGACCTATTTTTAATCTTCTTTTTAAGTGAGTAGTAACTTTATTTCAATAGAGTAAAAAAGGACAAATTTTCAGTGTAGAGAAGGAAAAATCGTCGGAAGCGTGTTCAAAGCATGTACTCGTTAATATAATCATACTGGTATTCTAAAGAATTACTGCGTATATGCAAGTAGGTGCTGCTCCTAAATGAGTATGGGAACCCCTCAACTTTATTTAAGAATTTAAGTTTCTATAACATAAACCGCTTTGCAAATGAATCACGAGATCGAGTTCACTAGATTCGCATGCTCTCGTTCCAAGTTTTCAATCTTTTCCTTAAAAAAAAAAAGAATGTTTCATGTGCAGGATTACTTCAAACAAGATTAAAAATAAGATTCAAGGAGTATGTCATTATTAAACACGCCACCCTCAAGTACAAGTTGTCTTCCTACTGACCCTACTTGTATTTTTAGCTTTCTCACTCTTGTAACTAAAAAGGTTGAAAAAATTAGGACGATGAGCCGAGAGGAAAGACATACAGAAAACCTGTTTCCCGGGTTCTACAATGTTGTATAAGAACTTGAAAACTTTCAATCACTCGAAATGCGTGAAGACTTTTCCAATCATCTTAAAATGCGGTCTATAATTCGAGAATTCAAATCCAAGCCGTATGCTGTGACAGTGTCTTCTTTTCCCCTGAAGCACTGATGGAGAGCAAGCAAAAACTGAGGAAGAATTTCCTTTCAGTGATGGCTCTTGCACGCACGCTGTATTACTTTGACTGCCAAGTGTTGAATGAATCATTCTCATAGATTTTGCTTCCCTCCTTTGTTTGTACACAGTTAATTCGCTTTTATTACAATGTGTTTCGTCGGACATTGAATTAAAGTTTCGGTGTGGAGTGTTACAGTTCGGCTCGCTTTCTTTCATTCAGTGAAACCCCAGCACATTACATTTTCATGAAAAAACAAAACAAGACAATAACAACAACAACAACAACAAAACTTAAGTGAAGGATGATGATCGCAGTTATATACACAACTTTTACAGTTGGGAGAAGAAAGCCAGAAAAAAATCCGGCTTGTACGGGATTCGAACCCTTGACCTCTGCGATACCGGTGCAGCGCTCTACCGATTAAACTGCACCGGTATCGCAGAGGTCAAGGGTTCGAATCCCGTACAAGCCGGATTTTTTTTTTCGGGCTTTCTTTTCGCAAGTGCAAAAGTTGCGTATATAACTGCCATGATCATCCTTCATTTAATTTGCCACTCCGCAGTTCGCATAATATGATTTTCATATATTCAAAACTTCATTAAAAAACACTCATACACTTTATTACTAGTACTAATATTCAACAATTATTGGACGAGGTTGAGCAAAATCGTGATATTTTGCGATAACCGAGTTCAATAATTGTTTTATCATTCGATCACCGATTTTGCTTTTTTAATGAATATCCTCGGGAAGCGAAGTGATCTGCCATTTTCACGCAAGAGCGATCGCAAGAAGGAGAAAAGCACAGTTTCCTTTACGCATGTGCAGAATATTATTTGCAGCCACACACAGTTGAATGGCATTGCGCATGAGCAGACGATTATTTGTAGGTAGTTATTTGCAGGTCACGTGGTGGGCTCTCGGCCAATGAAAAGAAAGAAAAATTTGCTTCGAATTATAATACGAATTATGATACATTGATAACCGACCGATCTGTACGTTGCCCGCGGAATGCATGATTTCCAAGAGTAATGTCAAACTAGGGTCCGTGCATGGTGGTGTTTTCTTTAAAACAATGTTCAATAAAACAGTTATTCGATTCGGTTTTTGTGATATCCGGTTTAGTCAAGGTCTCGGTAAGTGTCATTAGCCTTGGTATACGGCTCGGTTGATATAACCTACCTCGAAATAGCAACATCTGTTAAAAAAGTTGAGAAAAAGCGAAAACAAATAGCGACATCCTAAGGATAATGAATCTACTCTTGTTCATTAGAGCGCCAGTACCAAGAGAGGTCTTTAGATCCTATTAGGAGAGTCATATGAATTTCGATAAGCAAAGAAATGCGTTGTTTACTTACAAATACTTTAAGTCAGAGAGATCTGAAAATATTCTTGACGGGAGGGTCTTGAGCTCGTTGTCGTTCAAATACCTACAGGCCGTGAAAACAAATGGTAGTCAATATGTGTGAGATAAATAGAAAAAAATCATTTTCGGTCGCCAGTTTGTAAAAGCTATTCATAATTTAACTTTTACAATCATACAGCCGCGTAGAATGTTCAACCAAATGTATTAATCTTGGTGTGCGGGAGTTCATTAAATTGGTATGTTCCTGTGCTATATGCCATGCGAGTGCTTCAGTCAAGATACCGTATGGGACACAGAAGAAATACTGTTGCACGGGGTCTCTGGCACAAATACGAGCCTTAACCAGGGATGGACCACTTGATAAAGTAAATGGAATCCTTGTTCCTCGTACATTGTTTAGTCTTAGAAGCACTGTTAGCAACACTAAGGACACGCGAGAAGTACTTTCACCGTTCAAAGGGCATAATATTATGCGATAAAATTATTTTTTAGCACAGTTACGGCCTTTTCGGTCGCAATATTAATGTCACGCAGAGCAAACTTGCGAAATTATCACGATGAAAACTTGCACAGAAGTTTAGTTTAGATCTTTTGCTAGATGGAGATAAAGCCTTTTAAAAATCTTGCGATTTTGGAGTATGGATTTTCGTGACCTCACTTGAAAGCCAAAAATAGTACTTGGCTAATCACCGAGCTAGCCAATCAGCGCGCGCGAAAAGCACCGCTCACTTGTGTGGTATACATGTATACTCCGCGTCCTCGCTGGAAGGGTTTCAGTGAATCAACTACCAGCAAAAAGCCCATTGGCATTATGAACTTGAAACTTTTTTAAATGAACTTTTTCAGTGATATTCTCATGCAAATAAAATTCAATTACTCAAGAAAACTTTTGCATTTAGCCTTGTTTTGAAAGTGAGAGTTTTTGTGACTCAAAAATGACCTATTGCTGGGAAGACAGCAGCGCACAAAGAACACCACGGCAAAACGTCTACACATTTTCCGGGTTGAAAATTTCCCGTCAAATTTAAGGTGACACTTTACAGGCAAAGTCTCCCGTGCTAGGCTTCATTCTCTGTGCAGCATGCGTTTTGTTGTTGTTCTGCTTCATCTCGTGTCTTTGACCATTTTGTTGTTTTGAAATTGCTTTTATGGATAACCAGGCAAAGATCACTGAAGTATTTAGTCCATTAGATTCAGAAAAGGTAAGTTGATATAGTTGATAATAAGGGACCGGTCATTATTTACTCTATTTATGTAGAGGCGGGGTAGGAAAAAATATGTTGGCAAGATCCAAATTTCTGTAAGGCCCCACTGCAGACCATGTAAATAGCTAGTGACCGTCCTTCTTTATTCAATATTTACGTGAGGACCCCCACCTCATATCTCCTCTTATATGCTCTACGAAGTAATTATTAACATGCATGTAACAATACTCTGTTAAGAGTGAAGACTTAGTTGGTAAATAATTATACTAATCATAAGATGATTAGTTACTTTGCATAACAATGTAACTAACCTACTCTATTACAAAATCAGTTTATAAATATAGGAAAAGTGAGAGGTTTTTACAAATCGACATGTATACGCCGCGTCCTCGCAACGTTAAAGGCTACTGAGTAGCGAGGTAAAGGCGCACCTGGCTATGTATATGCACCTAGGCTTAAACGGGTTCAGCTTAATGCGGTTTTTGCAGCATGCAGTACCTTATACCTCCCCCACAATCCCCGTGGGGAGCATGTTAGTCCATGGTAGATTTACGTATGTCACTGCTGCCAATTTATAAACCCGAATGACCACGCCTCCAACACGAGCGGTAAGTATGCTCCAAAGTGAGCAAAGAGGTCCCAAGACGACGCCTACTCTTCAGAATAACTTAAGGACGTTTATTAGTTATCCTTTGCTATAACGGGCCTTGAACATATTCTCCGAAGCCGAAGCCTGACTCATACACCCTCTAGAATGGCTTTTTCTTTATACTAATGGTTACCATAATCTCTTTTATGGTATTAATACTTTACAATAAGGGACGGACCATTAGAAAAATCATGGGGGGGGGGGGGGGGGAATTTTCGAGCCGCAGGAATTTTTTTTTTTTTTTGTTATTAAATTCCTTGTATGAATTTTTTTAGGCCATAGCATGAATATTTTTTTTCATTTAATTTTCCCTTGCGCGAATATTTTTTTTGTCGCCCCCCATAAGTTTTCTAATGGTCCGTCCCTAACATTGAGGGTGTCTTTCATGACCCGAAAGACCGATAACAGACCCTTGGCATCTTTTTCCTTCAGAGGAAGGCCATATTGTGTCTTCTAGTTATATCCCACCTCCCACCACCAACACCACAAAACATGCTTCCTCGACTTCGAAATGCTATATGACGTAAAATCTAGCGTTTTTTTCTTTACACGTGCATTGTGACTTCGGACACGCTTATCTCACGTGAACAATTTGATCTCGCAAAGAGACTGCGATAACCGCTTTTCCACTTGACTCTGTAATATTTCAGTTTGCCTCTTTCTGTTTGTATTCTTTAACAGTTATTGTCGTTCTTGTTTTGAAGGTGCTTTGAAAAAAAATAGATCAGATGTGAACTGACTACCGTTTTTTAATATTCTCGAAAATGTCAGTGCAAATTAACGCGAAGAAATTTTCCGAGAATTCCTGAGAAACCCCGGGATTTTCTAGAACAATTTTGCACGGAAACTTGGCCGGGTCACGAGAATACAAGCAATATCGAAACCAAAAACAACGACAACACAAAGTCCACGAAACAATAACTAGTAAAGAATTGACCAAAAAATAAAGCCGACCGAATTTTGTTTTCCTCGAGAAAGGTACCTTTTTGGTACGGGGGACGGGGGAGAGTGGCTTCAGAAGAGAGGGTCGGGGAGAGTCACACCTAATTTGTTTATCGCCCGCGGACAGTCAGCCTTTCATTCTGGACAAACTGACTACCTCTCACCCTTTTTCACCCAAACTACATCACAATTTAGTCAGGACACGCCCAGTTCCACTTCGTTCTTTGCTAAGTTTATAGCTTACGTCACCTCTGGCTGAAAGTTTGATCGAACGGATTAAACAGCACTGTGTTTCAAAATAGCATCTGTTATATAAACAACAGCTTCTCAATCCCTGTACAGAGGCCAAACTACTTTATCAACTCAGTTGATAAAAAACAAATTTTTGCATTTCACTCCCCACAACTGCAACACGATGGTTTCTGTTTTTAGAAGCTAAACCCTTCTTTCAAAATCAGTGTTCCGTTTGGTACACCACGTACCTCTCAGAGTCAAAACATTCGATGTGTAATAACTTTCAGTCTAAATGTTCGAATTTATAGCCGTCTTCGTCTTTTCTTTGTGTTGTGCTTTTTGATTTGCAAGGCGCTAAAATGCTGTCAACTGACCCTCAACGGTAATTAAATATGGTCGTTTCTTTGAAATTTTCTCTTAGCTAAATCTGGCGATAGTAAAGAAGCTCGGGCTTGTCTTGCAAGAATTGAACTTCACGGGTCTGGAATTGAGTTATTTGAGCAGTGAAGAAGGATGTTAAATCTCAATCAGTCATGGCATCTCCATAAGACGGAAAGCTTTCGTCCAGTGAGAATAAAAACGCGATACATTAGATAGAAAACAATAAATGACTAAAAGAAACATAGGACAATTCACTGAAAAACGACAAGAAATAGCAGCTCTCTCTCTTATTCTCGCTGTATGACCTTGGGTTAACTCAACTTACTGGAGTCCTGAATAAAGTAGTGCTCGTATCTCTGATACAAGAGCAGTGAAGAACCTATGTTTGGTATATTTGTCCATTACTCCACCAGACCTATCTATGATGTTAGTATGAACTTATTCTGTTGATCCCCTTCCGTTGACATTTTTAACATTTGCCCGGTTTTCTCTGACAACCACTCTTGAAAAAGCAGCTGATCAAGGAATAGGGTTTTACGCTCAAATTATTGTCAGGACCAGCTTATTCTTTGCAGCTCGATTTACATTGAGGTAGCGTGTTCGCTTCTCGACTCAGAACTAAGGTTTTCAGTGTTCTCTTTTCCTCTGTGAATTGAATTTTAAGCGGTAGTTGATCAAGGCATAGGGTTACATTCTCAAAACTTTTATCAGAACCAGCGTGTTCTTCGCAGGTCGATTTACATTGAGCCAGTCCTCAACTCCCGTGAGGAATGCAACGTATTTGCGGACCTTTTTTTAGAATTTATTTATCTCTTTCGAAAGATTTTGTCAACCAGCATATTTTTTTTGCTGCTCGATTTACATTGAGATAGCCCAAAACTCCTATGAGGAATGCAATGAATTTGAGGACCTTTTGTTTTGAAGACAATCATTACGCCTTTCAAGAGACTCTTTGTCCCAAATATAATTAAGCTCAAAGCAAAAGAAAGGCGAACCCCCGAGAAACATCGTAGGCATCTTTGGTTGGTATAACATGTCACAAGGTGTCCAAAATTCAATCTCAGTCCCTCTCCATCGATGTGGTTAACGCTGGGGCACAGGGTCCAGAGGAGATGTGTTTGTCGTTAGAACATCAAAACCCGTCGAAAACCTCTGAAAAAATGAGTTATTTTGATCGCGTTCGATCCCCCTGATCGCGTTACGGTTTCGTTACACATTCTATAGACCGCAAACCAAGAGACTGAGGGCTCGCAAGATCGGCTTACATATGGCTTGCGGTTATTGATTTTCAGAAGTCGATCTGGGTGACTTCAGATAAGAAGCGAAGAAATCGTTTACAGTAGATTTATAAAGATACCATTGGGCTAATTAATCGTGCTAAGCGACAGGTATAGACATTTTTCAAGGTAAGTAATTCATTTATTCACACGAAACTCCTCTGGACCCTGTGCACAAACTAACAACGATGGTGGGATTCGCTATTTTTGCATTAATTTCTCGTGAAATTTTGCTTGCTAGAGATGTCAAAAGTGGTTTGCTACGATTTTACAATGGGAGACCGTTCAGAAATTTTAAAGGTATGGTTGTATTTTCGCGTTCAATACACCATGGCGCCTAAAATTGTTCGATGCGATATTAAGATAAATAATTCGAAGTGCCATTATGCATACTATACAGTTATGCCACTTTCCCACCGATTTTTTGTACATGTGCTATTTCCTCTGAATTTGCAAGGTAATCCATTTACGATTATGTCATTAGCCTTACTGAAATTAATTGTATTAATTCGTACGCTCGTACACTGTCGTTACTACAACAAGGAATGAGGTACGATGAGCTTATACATGTACAGTGATAAATAATGAGCTACAATGAGCTTGAATGACCTACAAAAAATTAATGTCGACCTCATACAATGAGGTACAAGCGTGCATTGCACATCATGTACTGTTTAGAGAACGAGCAGGGGGCGTATTATCAGGTTTAAAAACTCGAGATGAGTTTTGCATTGAACGGCTTCAAAATCTCTGATACAGATCAACTCACTGTTGCACTAATATTTAGGTTTGGGGTTATTTTGGTTTAAAGAATTGGACATAAAAAAAGTGTAGCCATGTCTTTTGTTTTTTCTTTATGAATTATTAATGAGTTTTTGAAGACATAAAATCAGCTAATGACCACTAATGAGGTGAAATGGAAATACTCTTATCAATTGGCAGCTCTAAGGACAAAATTTAGAGACATTCTTGAGAGAAATGCAAGAAAAAGATCATGGTGACAGGTTGTTCGGGCAGCCAATAGTCCAGACAAATAGAAACAGAAAATCCTTGTATCGTGTCATTCATAAAACATGAAATAATTTCACGTGGTAGTCATGCAGTGATGGCAATGAAAAAGTGAGATACGTTGTGCAAACTTATTGTTTTGCTAATCTTAACCCACACTGTATTGCTTTTTCACCATTCTTGCTGTAGCTCGCATGGGTCCAGGGTCCTGTTTTCACTTACCCTTTTGAAGATTTATACAACCCTAATATACTGTTGTTTTAATCGACATTCACAATGCTTGTAAACATAACTGTAGAAGTTAAACAGTAAACAGCCGCATATAAGAACAAATGGATTAAGAACACCAGGCTGAAATTTGGGCAATAAAGCCCCATTTTTATATGAACAAGATCAGCCTGAAAATTGTAACTTGTTCTTATAAAATGGAAAAAGTGTCATGATTACAAAACATGTAAGTTTATGATATGATATAATCTATAATATGATCAAATTACAGGATAATTATTTATTTTATTTTGTAAAAACATGCTTAAAATATACCTCTAGCAACATGTTTTGGATAGTATTACTTAATAAAAATTTAAGAACATTTTGGGGCTGATTTGTCATTAAGCACCCGATAAATAAGAGCTCAATCAGCCTGACCTCCGAAATCGTGTGTTCTTATATGCGGGTGTTTACTGTAGTTCTGTACAATAAAACATTAAGAAGAAGAAGAAGAAAAAGTAGAAATCAAAGATGCTTCTAGTCTACAACTTAAAGAAATCCACATTCACGTAATATTCACTTTTTGGAAAAAGAGTCTTGTTTCATAGGAGAATTTTTTCTCTGACTGATACCTGAAATTTTTGTTTCATCGACTTTAAATTTCATTGCAGAACTTGTTCATGGCTCATGTTTTCATACAATCAAAAAATCTTAGTAGAAACCTGAAAAACTTTGCGTAGTACTGTAAAAAGTGTTTCGGCTATGATTTCATTCATTCAGCCATCGTCCACTTTGCTTCACCATTATATAATTCTCCATCCCAGCAAAATTGGAAACTCCTCTGTCATTCGAAAATGTTCTTGCAATTTTTTGCTCATTGAGTAAAACAATTTCTCTAGCAAAGCAAGGGGGTAACAATGGAAACAGTTGATTAATGTACACAAAACTCAGGTTTCAACCAACAGAAAAAACCTTTTGAGGGCGCGTATTGTTGGGAACCGCTGTAATGGTACTACTGCAGGGTTCTTCACATGTAACGTTCCTTTTAATGTTCATGTTGTTTGTTTTGAGGCAGAAAAGTGAACAAAGCTGGGACATACACCTGTATGTGTACATGTCTTTTTGTTTCATTTGCTATTTATTTTATTTGTGTAGAATAGTTCTGAGCATGATCATAATATAAATTGTTTATGTTGAAATTTTACAGCTTCGCTTTGTACATGCATTTTCTACAAAATACATCCTGAATCTATACTGTACCAAGCATACCTTGTTGTTTATGGTTAACTGCAGGGGTTTCAATAGTAGCCGGGTAGCGAGTAGATCTACCCGCTTGCAACGGGCTGATTACTCGCTTGGAGCCTTCACATGAACGTCAACTAAGACCAGATAATTTCATCTCAGCTTTGAATTCTTGCCCAAAAATTTGGCAAAATAGGTTTTGACTATGACTACTTCATTGTAACATAATTCTCTTCAAATTTGTTTAAATTAGTTGACTTAGGAGCAAAAAAATGTAAAAACAAAGCAACAAAAAAAGACCTGAAAATGCATCTGCGAGAGTCTAGAACTTCAAAATTTTCCGGGGGAGCATGCCCCCGGACCACCCTAGGGTCGAAGGCCCTTGGGGCCTTCGGCAAATATACCCACCTGTTACTCTTAAGTACCCACTTATGCAAAAACTTATTGAAACCCCTGGTTAACTGGATTTTTCATTGGTCCAATGATCATCTCTACTGTACAGTTTCTGTGATTGCATTAAGTACATGTCGTTTGTAGCTGTCTATATCGGTATTTGAATGATTAATTGTGATATCTATTCATTTGACTGGAAATGTAAACAGTACAACAATTCTGTGTTTACAATATTAATGGGGGTAAGGGAAGACTTATGTACACGGAAGATCTTTGCCATAATTATTGATTATAATATTTTTTACATGACTGTATACATATTTTCATTTATTAATATTATTCTCATGTAAGGACAATGATGCAAAAAATAATGTAGCCCAATGGAATTCAACATTTTAACCATGCCTCTACACTAATGTACTTCTACCCAAGAATTTTGTCTTCTCCTGAACGAAACCCAATTACCCTTCATTACTAAAGCACCTCTTTACATTCTTTTAAGCAAAATTTATTTCCATAAGAAGCCTGCAGAGTTGATAGATGGGTCTAGTTTTGAAGAGTTCGAACTTTTGCTCAGCAACAAAGTACAGCAAAGTACAGCATGAAATGTGTTTAACTTAATTTTGCACTGAAGACATAATTAACAAGTTTGCATACATGTAAACTGATTAGAGTCAATGACTATTTGGAAAAACTGCTGTTTCTTGTGCCACCTGAGATCAGCTCAATATAATTTATTTCTTTTGTTTTGCTTAGTGATTATGATTTGCACATACATATAATGCCTCTCAAATGTGCCTGGCAAGTTTCCTGTAAACAAATGAGCACAGTAACATGTCTTTCAGCAAATAAAAGTGCTGATTATTCATCATGATAATTCTTTTATAAAAAAGGGTTAAATTATCTACTGAGTTAAGCTGGATTTGAAACACCAGAATCTTATCAAAAGAATATTGTTTTTTGTCATTTTTGTTGTTCCTTTCACTATTGATTTAAAATTACTCCCAATATACATGTGCCAGCACCTTGTTTTTTTTACAATTTCTGCTTATTATAAACCCTTTTGGTAAGCTTTCATACATGCTGCACCAAGCAAATCTACAACCAGTTACAAAAGTACTTGAGACAGTGTACCTTATTTTGGCTTAATGGCCTGTCAATGATCTTGTGCTTGTCATACCCATCTTCTCCCCTTATGAAAATTGCTAGCAGTAAAAGATCATGGTCATTAGTGTGATTAGCAGCGATTTGAAATAAGAAAGGCCGGTTTTTCATCGGAGTGTCTCAACATTTTTGCAACTGGTTAAAATTAGCATACACTGCATGCACTAATATTACCACAAAGATTTGTACATGTAATGCTTATAAATTATAGTGAATGAATCTTTGTTCAAGCTTTAACATAAGTACAGGTGTAAACAAAACATTTTTGACCAAAAATAAGTAAATCTTGTGAATTTTAATTTTTGTGTGGTTTATTAAAACAAATTTGAAATGATGATAATAAGTTTGTTTGTGCTCAGATATGCTTATAAATTAAAGGAGTAATACATGTACTATACTTTTGCCTGTTTCCTTGAAATTGAGTGCATCCGTTTTTGGTCATGGGTGTTGGAACATGCAGACAATGTACATTTGTTTTAATTAAATATTCTATTTCATTTAATTTCACTTATCAAGATGGATATACAGTAAATGTTCTCCATGCACACTGTTTTCTTTACATTTCCTATCTTGGTACTGATGAGGAGAATTTATTTATAACATTAAAGACCTTTTTTTGTTAGTGATCATGTTTTGTTATTCTTAGGACCTTTAATTTATATTTGATTAACCTGAGTGATGTTTTAACCCTTTAAGCCCTAACAGTGATCAGCATCAAATTTCTTGTAATATCAATTATTTTATAAAGCAGAGTACGTAGTGGTCACAGCAATTTTGTTCAGGTTTAAGAACCCTCCTGGCATACATGTACAACAGATCAGCATTCCAAATTGCAGGACCTCAATTACCTTTTTAATTATTATGCCATTCAGCATCTGCATCCCACCAATGTTTTTGTTTTTGTAACATAAAAAGTAAAAGTGCAAGCTATTTTTGGTTATCTGGTCATGAGAACAATGCAAGATGGAGGAAAATTAAGCTGTGGGGCACTTAATACATGTTCAAAATTAATGATTTCTCCTCTTTTTGAGGGTTGGTTTATATGCCATTGTTTTCATGGTACAGCTGTAAGGCTAAAAATGCACAGTTAGAAAATACAGATGCAAAGAAAAAGTTAAAAAGTTTCTTGTGATCTTGACATTGGAAGGCAAAAAATTTCAAGGAACCGCAAACTAATATTATTAATTTTTTCCTCGAAGGTATTATAATTTTTTTTTGTCCTCTTCACAGCAGAGAATGTGTCCTTTTGTGAAACACTACCAAGATATCTGTAGCAAAGTTTTTGGAGGATTTAAGGTACCAGTGATTTGAGCATTTAACATTCAAAGAATATTGTCTTGAAATGAGAATTTGTTTTTAGATTTTCTATCGTTTAATGTAAGAGTAAGAGTATTACATATGTGTTGAATTGAAATACAATAGACCAAAAGTTAAAACAGGTAAACAAAATATTATAAAATATTGCTGATAGAGAGGAGGCTGGTCATTACGTAGATATTATGTACCACTACAGCATATATGGTGTAATCATGAGTACATACAGCCGTAATACATGTACACAGGCTGCACATTGTAGTAGATAGTGTAAATTAAGCATAATAGTTGCTGCTGAATTTTTCTGTGCAAGTGCTTAAATTAAGACACCTTGCCTAATGTTCTCAGTGTTTTTTCTATTGTTTATTTACAAATACTCTTAGAGATTGATAGAGTGGAATGTTTGACTGTTTAAAAATTGGCCTTGTGCAGTTTGTGTTTGAGCCATAAAGGTTTGCAGAAAAAAATGCAACCAAATTGAAAGAAAGGTAATCGCTCAGCTTTATACTTCATGTATATGTATAAGTATATATTTTACAACAAAGGAATAGTGACTGTATGAGAGTATTTTTATTGAAGTTAACTGTACATGAATATATAAAAATCATATATGTGAACTGCGGGCTGAAGAATTATATGAAAGTAGATCATTGCAGTTATATAGATGCAATATGTTGGGGGCAGGGGTTAAAGGTTAGTGTTTCAGTCAGCCATATCGTGTTGATTTTTTTCCTTCATGTGCAGTGGGAAGGGTTAGCTGAACCCTTGACAAAGGACAACAACATCAACAGCTACTAAACTTTGTAAGGGATGGAGCAGTTGAATTTTATGCGATGGAGTGGGGGGGGACATTTCTAGCCTGCATAGCTGCTGGCAGGATTGAAAGTGTGCACAAAGTTTTGGTAGAGGTCAAGCTGTAAAGCCATGTGGAGAATAAGGAGGAGACGCTCACTTCTTGTCGCTTTGCTGCCAAAACTCTCAAGCACAAAAACAATCTGGCCAGTTATGCAGGCTCAAGAGATTTTCAGTCTGCAGAACTTTCTTTTCTCCACCCAAATGTGTCTGTGAATAATTTTTATTTTCAGGTGAAATCCCATGAACATTTTTTTTAAATTGCAGTTGCATACACATCATTCCCTAGATTTCATCAGAGAACTAAAAATGTTGAAAATAACAGGTTACATACACCTCCACTATAAAATACCTTTTTATGTGGCAATGCTTGCACTTGTGTCTTTTTTCTTTTTTTTTTCTTTTTTTTTTTTGATAATTTACAGAGAGTTCTGTTTCAATATGTTCAGTGTCTGATATAAGGTGGCTACCCATGTGTAATGGGAAGTGCTACAGACTGTAAGGGTAAAAGGTCACTAAGACCCTCTTAGAATCTAGGAGGCTGGGGCATGCCTGCCTGCCCTCCACCACTCCCACCCACCCCCTAGAAAAAAAGAATGAAATAATCTAGACCCTCAGAGGTGCACTTTCCAACACAAAGTGTTTATTTTATGACTTCCCATTGTGATTATTTTTTGTTATGAAGAATAGAGTTAAAATACTTAAATTTGTTGTTTATTTTTTTGTTTCCTTCTAACGTACCGTATTTATTCGATTAACCGCCCTGGGCGCTTATTAAATTTTTGGACCTTGAGAGTGGGTGCTTATTCGAGGTGGGCGCTTATTCGAGGCTGGGCGCTTATTAAATTTTCAGTATTTTCAGCAAGTGTAGTATGTTTATTTTGCAACAAAACAATAAATGGTAATGACAAAACTCTAAGATGTAACAAGGCAAGGTTCCTGTAAAATACTTTGAAGAAAACTCCGTCTTCGTGGAAGTCTCTTATTAGTACTTATTCAATTTTTTTGGGGTGGGGTGGGGTTGGTCGCTTATTTGAGTTTGAGTGGGAGTGGGAGGGAGGTGGGGTGGGGTGGGCGCTTATTCGAGGCTGGGCGCTTATTAACTTTTTCTGCCTTTAGGATGGGCGCTTATTCGAGGTGGGCACTAATTCGAGGTTGGGCGCTTATTCGAATAAATACGGTAAGTCGTATAAATAAACTGTCAGTAGGGATTAGAGGTCGTGTGGGTTGTGGTGATCAGGGTTAGGACAAGTAAACATTATTTTATTTTACACATCTCCCTCTGAATACGATATTGCATTTTATTATCAAATGTACACAATAATTTTGAGCAAAGGGGGAACGTTTTAAAAGACAAAGGTCCTTTTCTTGTGGTCCAGTTGGATTATCAGCTCCAAGCTGGGTTGACTGAATCAATTTCATGGTTTTGCTGAGTGATGACTCTTAGTTTTTTTTAAATGGAATGGCAACAGTCTTCATCTTCTCCTGGGATGGGATTTTTTTGTGCTGATGGCAAGGGAGATTTTGTATTTTTCTCAAACTTTTACTGGATTTTTTTTTATGCTCCCCCCACCCCCCAACGATATCACTTTGCTAATGGCTAGTCCCTTAAAAAGAAAAGTCAATAAATTTCCCTATGGTACCCGGTATTCTAAATCAAAGTATTATAGCAACCATTACCGAGACTTTCTCATACCTTTAGCAGACAGGTAGGCCTGGGGTGTGTGAGCACCCCCATCAGTAAAGTTTATGGGAGTGTTGAGCAGAATTAGCTTTGTGAGTTGTTCAGACTATCCTCAAAAGGGATATTCTTTTTAGTACTATGATCCTTTTGTAGGATAGCTTGATCTATACTGAACTACATGTATGAAATGACTATACATGAACGTGTGTATTAAAAAAATAGTTTTCTGTGTGTGGATAATATCGTCCCCCTGCTAAAAGAAGGCTGACTTTTCCCTGGTCTTCTGTAGTACCATGGGAAAGAGGCTGCTAGCTGCAGGGAAGATAAATGTTAATACAGCATTACAATTTATAATGCCAAACAGCTGGAACAAAGTTGATTTTTAACCTACATAATTATATAAGGAAAGGGTAAGCAAAAGGCAAGTTTTGTTATAAGTAAGTTGTATACATTTTATGCACACTTTCTATTCAACAAGGCCTTTGTTGAATAGACATCCAGTGCAAGTGACAATACTCAGAGAGGAAACCCTACACAGAATGAGCTTTCACAAAGAAAGTGAAGTGTTTTTTTTTTTTCTGTCTACAGCAACATATATACGGATTTCAAGATTACAGTGCCACAGAAGAGAAATAGCACACAAAGTTAAGAACAAGTTATTTAGGGACAACTGAAACCACTGACCCAGTGCAATGGATTGAACAGCTGTACAATGAAGATGTAAGTTAATCATTAATAATTAACCTAACAGATTGCCAGTGTTTTTACAGACTGTATATAATACATGTACACACTCAGTATTTACTACTGAGATTTTGAGAAAATCTGATGTCTCTGGCTGGTGCCACTTTGAAATTGGGGTAGTTCCTCTGAATAGTATACATGTAATTATTGAATATGTTAACAGTAACACACACGCACTTCTAGACTGCATCACTGCACAGCTGCAAGCGGACCACTCACCATTAACACAGGAGGTTGTGCTGGCAGGAAATGGCGGCCGATGCATGGGATTGTACTTTTTGCAGAAAATAATTATTTTTGTTGGATCGGACGTGTTTTATTCTGGGAGGAGTGCGTACCTAATTTTCATAAATGATTTGTTTTTGTCTTTTCTAGGGAATCATTAAAAGCAACATATACCCTCTTAAGTAGTTACTGATGCCCTGGTTTTTTCCAGTGCAGGAGGGAACAAGAAAAAGTAGACAACTAGATGGAATGGTATTGAACAACAAAATTAATACACTTAGAGGAATGTTTACAAACCAAATTAAGTTGCACAAACATACACTTAATTTTAATACCTAATACTTAGTAATATTGTATTTACATTTCTACAACTTTTTGACAGTAGTTTAATGTTGTACACTTCTGGAGCTTAGTGTAGCCGCATGACAAAATATTATTGAAAAACCATAGGGAGATCATAAATAAACTGTCCTCTGCCCCCGTCTCTGTTTCGCTGTTTGATCTCAATTTTACTTTTCATCGTTAATTCACTGGCTAATCTTCTGGCCTGTTCTGCCCAGATATTCATGGACCGCGGGAGAGTGTTGCATTTCAGATTTAGTATTTTGAGTCTCTTCCTACCTATACTGGTTAATCGCTACTTGGAGTTGTACTTTAAAACAGATTCTGGTTATCGCTTTTCGCCCATCAGACATCTGGTTTGTTTAGCCTCTCCACAGGATCCGGAGAAGTTCAGTTTGTCGTGAAAACTTCGAAAACTCTATTAAAAACGGGAAGCTCACTTGTAATTGGCTAATCATGTTAGTAACCATGGCGACACCAATATCCTCACACGTGAAAGATGAAAATAGTATATATCTTCACTGCGCGCGACTGGTGTTTCATCAGTATCTATATAATAAACCGTTTTCCGTGGTGATACGTAGGCCTTGCACAAGGTATTAACAGGTTAATTAGGCATTTTTTTGCATATGTTTTTTTCAGCATATTACTAGTATGAATCTTACCGTAATATTATGTTCTCATGTTATTCATAATTAGTAGAAAAGGCCTTAAATATCTGTCTTAACTACATCTGTTCCTTGTTTGCAGCCGGGCAGGTTACTGTAGGGACTCCGTATGTACGTGGTTACTTGCGCGTAGTGTTAGTCTTGATCATAACCAACAAACAAGTAAAAAAGTCAAACTTACAACCCAAACAGCTCAGATAGATCCGCGAATATCCCGCGCCAATTTCAAAGACATCTCCTTCCAGACGTTTTCAAAATGAAAGGGATAGTGATTCCTCAACCGATTTTCCATATTAAAACGGAGTCTGTTCGAGAAAAGGTCCATCTTTCATTTGCCGCGCGTAGATTTTTCAAAAGCGGTGTAAATTTTCAGAAAACCTCTTTCGAAGATAGACTCCATACCAAGAGAGAATGAGCTATTCTCTCTTGTCCATACTAACAAAGGCCGTTTTTACTATATTTTCAAGTTCAAAGGGATAATATATATTTATTCTTGTTTAATCTTCTTCGATTTAGTTTCAAATTGCAGATACGCCATTTTTCTTCAAAAAGCCGCGCGTATAAAGGTTTTTAGAACTTGGCTTTTGGAAAGCAGGAAAACAAGTTTTATCAGCGCTACGTGGCTTATTGTGAGCTTTTCTTAGCCAACTCGCCTTCGGATTTATCGCTTCGCTGATTATGAATAAGTAATGATGTCCCTACATTCTGCGGGATGGTTTGGAAGAGGTGTGCCTTTAGGCTTGACATAATCAGCTATGGGTAAATAGGTCATTTCCGAAAACGAGGTTGAGCGCAAAAGGGAAAAGGGCCGGGAGTGCCTGCTATAAGGGACGGACCATTAGAAAACTTATTGGGGGGCGAAGTAGAAAAAAAATACAGTGGAACCCCGTTAATGCGACCACTGTTGGGCCATAAAATCCTGGTCGTAATAACGAGGTGGTCGCATTAACGGAGTCTTCAAAATAAGAAAATGACTCGATGGTTTTTACTTTTGGTTTGAAAGAATACGGTCGTAATAACGAGGTGGTCTTATAAACGGGGTGGTCGTAAGGCGGGGTTCCACTGTATTCGCGCAAGGGAAAATTAACTGAAAAAAATTCGTGCATGCCAATTAATCCGAAAAAATATTCATGCTATGGCCTAAAAAAACTTCATAGAAGGAAAATTCCCCTTCCCCGCCCCATAATTTTTCTAATGGTCCGTCCCTAAGAGTCAGTGTTTTTGTATTGCGCTCATCAATTTCCATACTAATCCGATGACGGCAACTGTCAATACATGACTAATCACAAGTATATAGGGGCGCTTCCCAGCATGGTCCAAACTAAATAACTTTGTTTACCGGAACGAGCAAAATGAAACATTTTTACTGTTCTGGTTCCTGTAGCAAACACGACAAACAACGATCAGTTTCGTGTGAATACACAAAACCTTTGGTCTTGCCTCATCAAACACAATGGTCGCAAAAAACGGAACAGTCGCCAGCCTGAGTGGAAAGTAATTTATGAACATTTTTTAAAAAGCTCAACGGATAGTGTTAACCAACCGAAACTTGAGCTCTCTCTTTACAAACCATTTGGAAGTTCATCCAAGGCGGTATATGATTTTGCGGAACAGGCGCGCGTACAGTTTCTCAAATATTGTAACCGGTGGTCTTGTGGATCGGCATTGCAGATGCCTGACAAAAATCGCCTGGAATCGCCGCTCGGTGTTTGGACAAATCCAGAATAGAAAACCTCCTGAGCATTTCTGCCTGCTAAACAAGCTATAACAGTTTCTTCTAGTTCGGATTTCAACGTGAAGTAACTACATGAATGGAGTAATTTTAATCTTCCAAAGCTTAAATATGTCTCTAAAGGACACAATTCCTTTGATTCCTGGATCATGGTTGTTTCTCACTAATACACGTCAATAAGTTACTCATTATGACTCTGCCAATCAGGAATTTGCCGACGGCAGCGTCTGCAGAAATGAACAAAAGGGTTCTTATAGCAGGCTTCCGTTACCCTCTCTCCTCAATCCACCTCCCTTTTCCTCTTTCCCCAAATCCCCTGCCACTTTTGACGCCTGCTATCATGCTACGCAGGCTAAAAGAGAAAGACCACGGCAACAGAAGGACAACAAAACAACACGGTTAAACCGCGCGTTGGCAATTGGTTTTTATTTGGGGAAAGGGACAATAAGATGAATCTCATCGTGCTATGTTCTAAGGAATTCGTTAATTTTCTTGTACACAAATTTCCTCAAAGCCTTGGCAGTAGGGATCATGTTTATTTCTTCTAACCTAGTTTGCAGTTTATTGTCACCTCTTTGGGGCACTCCCTGCCCTTTTCCCTTTTGCGCTCAACCTCGTTTTCGGAAATGACCTATTTACCCATAGCTGATTTTCATACTAATGATTACTATAAATCTCTTTTATGGTATCAATACTAGACAATAACACTGAGGGTGTCCTTTATGACCCGAAAGACCGATAAGAGACGCTTGGCATCTTTTTCCTTTGAGGAAGCCCATATTGTCTCTTCTGTTAATATCCCCCCACCACCACCACGAACACGCACCTTCGACTTCGAAATGCTATATAGCGTAAACTCTGGCGTTTCTTTTCACACGTGTATTGTGACTACGGGCACGCTTATCTCACGTGTACAATTTGATCAAAGAGATTATGACAATCGCTTTTCCACTTGACTTTTTTTTATATTTTAGTTTGTGTCTTTTTGTTTGAAGACTATACCAGTTATTGTTGTTCTTGTTATGAAGGTGCTTTGAAAAAAATAGATCAGATGTGAAGTGAATACCATTTTTTTATATTCTCGAGAATTTTAGTGTAAATTAACGCGAAGGAATTTTCGAGAATTCCTGAGAAACTCTGGGATTTTCGAGAACAATTTTGCTCTGGAACGTCGCCAGATCAAGAGAAAACAAGCAATATCGAAAACAAAAGCAACGACAACAGAAAGGCCACGAAAAAGAACTCGTTATGAGGTGACAAAAATAGCACCATCTGCTTTTTCTCAGGAAAGTTACCTGTTTTGGGAAGGGGAGTGGGGCTTCAGAAGCTGGAGGGTAGGGGAGAGTCAAACCTAATTTGTTTATCGCCCGGGAGAGTCACCCTTTCAAACTAGACAAACTGACTACCTCTCACCCTTTTTCACCCAATCTGCATCACCATTTAGTGACACACGCAGTTCCACTCGTTTTTTGCTAAGTTTTTAGTCTACGTCACCTCTGGCTGAAAGTTTGATCGAACGTATCAAATAGCATTGTGTTTCAAAACTGAGCATCTGATCAGTATAAACCACAGCTTCTCAATCCCTCTACAGAGGCCAAACTACTTTATCAACTCAGTTGATAAAACCAAAGTTTTGCATGTCAGGCGCCACCACCGCCGCAACACCACAGTTTTATTTCTTAGAAGCTTAACCCTTCCTTCAAAATCATTGTTCATTTGGTACCACACTACGTACCTCTCAGAGTCAAAACATGTGATGCGCATGAAAAGTTTCAATCTAAAAGTTTGAATTTATAGCCATCCCTGTCTTTTCTTTGGGTTTTGCTTTTTTGACTTGCAAGGCGTTAAAATGCAGTCAACTGACCCTCGACATTAATAAATATGGTTGTTTCTTTGAAATTTTCTCTTAGCTAAAGCTGGCGACATGACAGAAGCTCGGGCTTCCACCCTGCCTGTCTAGCAAGAATGGAACTTCACGGGTCCGTTTTAAATGCTGAAGTTGAGTTCACTAAGCAGTGAAGAAGGATGCTAAATCTGAATTTACAACGTCTCCATAATTATAAGACGGATAGCTTTCGTCCAGTGAGAATAAAAAACGCGTCACGTTAGATAGAAAGCGATAAATTACTGTGTTGTTAAAAAACGAAAGACGATTCACTGTAAAACAAAAGAAATTGCAGCTCCCTCTCTTATTCTCGCTTTATGATCCTGGGTTATCTTAATTCACTTCCAGTGAGTCGAATATTGTATAAAGAGGAAAGAAAGGAGAACAAGTTATTAACTGGCCGTTTTTATGCTGGAGACGTTTAAGTCGTCTGGTGTAAGACCGGGACGCAGAAAAGTAGAGGTACACGTTGAACAAAACAGAGTTTTCTGAAAAGGACAAAACACTGGCTCTTCCCATTCGTTTTCGAACGGGTTGGGCGTGTAAATGCGTCCCAGTTTACGCCGTTCCGTTTTTAGGCTAGACCCATTTAACGTCGGAGACGTTAAAGTCGTTTGTTAGTGAGTGCGTCTAAGCGACGCACCTAACAGAAGACGTTAATGTCGTCAGACGTTAAATGCGTCTGTCTTATTTGCCGTTTTTACAATAGGTGTTATAGTCGTCTTATGACGGCTTTATCGTCTCTAGCATAAAAATGACAACTCAGCTGAGTACAAAAAGTAGGTCTGTGTTCCCACTTCTCGGTGTCTGGAAATTGGATGAAACAGTGCCTGTCGTGTTTGAAATACTACTTCACACTATCTCTAACCTTTGAGCAGAGGCTAGTGTTTCGCTTACGTTGTGACGTACAAAATGTAGTCTCGATCATTTTAAAATCAGTACGCAATATCGATCTTTCCTGAGAATTTTTTTTTTTACACCTTGTCATAAATGGGCAGTTTATGCCGATCGTGCAAATACCAGCCTTAGGGCGCCAATGGTTCGACGGCTTGTTCCAAATGAGCTCCCTTGCCATACGCGACATGGTGCTTTGCACATTGCTGCATGTCCAACCTTCCCTTCACGCTATCGACTGTTTTTGACAGACGCATTGTGACGAAATGCTTATCTCTAGTATTGAGTTAGGTCTGGCCAAAAAGCTACACCAACTGTTTCTTCACTCGATTTTCTTATATCTTTCTTTGTTTCTTCCCTGTGGTGTATCCGTTGTCCGTTGTTGTTACGAAAGTAGTTCATGAAGATTACACGTGAATGTCCGCTTTTTAGGCAAGCGAGTAAATACGAAAACACAAACTTTCCAGTCTGGCAATCACGAGCGCCAGTAGAGCTAGTTCTATTGTTGGGGTACAGCTTGGGATCAATAGAAGGATGCTGTATTCTGACGCTAAAATGTTTTTATACATGTTCCTAATTTTTAAGTAAGATCAGTATCAACCCGAGAACCATAATGTGAAAAGGCTTTGCCGCTATGATCTATCTTTACCAAAATAATATAATTACGGTTCTATCAATACGCTCTTTAAGGAACATTTGTTTAAATGCTTTAAGAAAAATCAGCTTCATCAACGACACCAGTTAACATAGCAATGATTGAATTTTCAAATTCCCTCACACAGTAACAAAGGCTGCATCAAAGCCTGATCCGTTACTCAAAGTCTGGCAACTCGTAGTTTTACCATTGAGACGATGAAATTTGCGTTAAACTTCGCTTCAAGGGAAGTGAATTTTGCTCTTCGATCGTGCAAAATGAACCTCCCAAAATTTTAACAAAAGAACGCGGTATTTGTAGAAACTGATGAGTGTAGTCTGCTTGGCTATTTATTAAAGGCTATAGATGAGTATAAACAAATGGAATTTTGAAATTATACCGAGTGATATTTCCGAAAGCTTATCTTATTCGTGATTGATAACGGTGTGACCAATAGTTATACCTTGGGCGTAAGAGGTTTTTCTCGCGTGCAGCGGGAATTTTCGGGATTTGCCAAAGGCCGACACATCTTCGGCGCCTTCTTTTCGCGCGGGTCACTATAAAGGCTTGACAGAAACCGGAAACCGCGCTAGAAAAGTCTCTGGCACCCAGGGTACAATAGTTATTACGCGAGCCAGTTACGAATGACACAAGATTAAAAAACCCTTACAGTGGAACCACTACAACATGTACGTTATTCGGTTCCATATGGGAATTTAAAAAATAAAAAGATTATGAGGCTTTTGCAATCTAAACGACGCTCAGCGATTGCTCCACAATGACGTTTTATTCTAAAAAAACTAAAGGCAGCCATAGGAACATTAAGTAACAAATCTACAATAAAACTCTCTCTGCCCATTGGTAGCGAGGGAGGCGTAACCCTCGGAATTCGTATTGGGGTGTGCTGCAGGATTCTTCAAATCGCAAGCCTGTTTCATATGTCCTTTTTAACACCCGTTTTCAGACCTAGTTTCCTAAAATCCATACGCCTTATGACAAAAGGCTTTTTGACATTGTACTTGGTTTGCAAAGCCATGAACTAATTGTCGACCTCGTCCACTTGAAGTCGGCATATAATAAGTAATTAAGTAAATAAGTAACAGCTTTATTAGTGTGCAAATGTATTAAGCTTTCACAAATAATTGGCGACACAAAATATAGTTTAAAATATGTTTAATCGTAATATTTAGCAGTATTTGACTCTGAACATTGTTTCATGCACAAAATTCTAGACTAAATCAAACTGCATATTGTTCCGTAATGAATAGACCATGCTCCTGTACTAACAATCCCTGTATGGCGGTTTTATGACGAATAATAGAACAAAACAATGATAAAAAACTGAATGAAATACACGGACTAAACGTATAGATACCATAAGACAAAACTATTGGTTCCTAAAAGAAGGTTAAGTGCTGCGAGCAGATGCTGAGATAACAAGCGTGTGTATTTCTCGATCACGAAAAAAATGATGGAAAATTAGGTAATTTATCTGGAAACAGCGTCCATTTGGCATAATGTACATACGTTATAACTGCGAAGGTGTTTTTTTGCTTACATATGGTTAGCCTGCAGTGCAGGCGTATTTTAGGTGGGTGAAACCTTGTTCGTGTTTGTAATATTGTTGTAGCCGCCATCTTTGATTTTATGAAAGTGGAAGATTGGGGAGAGTAGAAATAGTAACCCCTACGGTTCCTACGGTAGGTGCGAGGGCGAAAGAAGGAAAGGGGGAGGGGAAGGGGAGAAAAAAAATACGCCTGCCCGATATCATTGTTCTTTTGGGTGACTCCGTACGCTGGCAAACTGAGCTCCTGATTGGTGCGGGATAGGGAAGTAGATTGATGCCTGTCAATTAACTGTAAGTCTATATTGTTTATTCCGTTTCCGTCAGTCTTTTTGAATTGGAGCGGCTGGGAATGTCGCATGTATTACACAATGAGAAAGTCAAAGCGATTTCTACACTGGTCATCAGGACAAGATTTGGTCGCAGTACTAAAACCTACACCACTTTTACCTCATGCCAAATGCTGCTTCTTCCAATACGTTTTTTTTTTTTCTGGCGATTAGATTATGCTCTAGAGGGTTCTATGTTTTGACTGAGCAAATGTGATTTTATCCGCTTGTTTCACACTGAGAGGTCATGACACGCTTATTGATTTTTCGTGGGTTTTGAATTTCTGGTCTTCATGATTTGCCCTCTGATGCAAGAGCGTTTTCTTTGACCTCTTCCGAAGCGTAAAGCTCTTTTTGTCGCTAAATAAGGCTGTTAGGTTCTTTATTTTTGTCCAAAGTGCCTCAGGATCTGAATAACTAAGCGATTTTCTTTCTAGTCCGAGAATGTGATGTTTTCCTGCAATGTTTTATCACACTGGGCCCAGCTCGTTAGTTTTTTAAATGGTTTGCAGGATGTTAAACTCTCACGGATAGCGATTTGCAGAGATGAATGTAGAAGAATGAATTGCAGGTTAAACTGAAGCTTCATCAGCTGTGGAGAATTGCATTGTGACTCAGTCAAGATAAAAACAATGATAAACTCCAGCTTGTTTTTCTTAAGACAATGCGAGTCTTTGGACTGGAGTGACTGATTGTTTTGTTATTGTCGGCTACTCATTTCTGGAAGAGCGGTCACGCGCGTCTAATTAGGGGGTGTTTCTCATTTTCGCAGTGTTTTCGGACAGGCGTTTTCTCTTCTCTCTCCCCGCCCCCTCCCCGCTCCCTTTGAATCGCCCCATTTCCTCCTCTCTTCGGGAAGTTTCAACATGGCGCACTCAAAGAAAACGCCTGCACTGCAGGCTACCATGGCTACCATATGGTCACTAGGTGACCCATAAAACACAAATTATTGCACATTTGCCTCAAAGGCAAGCCATTAACATCAATGTAAGAGGTAAAATACGGTATGCGAAAAAATAGTTCTGAACTGACGTGCAAACAATAAGGGCACCCTTCTATTATAATTTTTGCTTTTGCATGCATCGAATCAAGAAAATAACGTTTTTGGCTAAATGGCTTTCATAGCCATAAACTCTCCCCAGTTGTTCAGAAGAGGTATACAAATCAATTTTCGCATCTCTAGACTACCAGACTTTTCGGCTTATCAAGAATTTAAGACCGCCGGTCTATTTCAGATGAGACTAATTAGGTGTTTTCTATTCAATGGTTGTTCAATTAGGTGTTTTCTGCTCTTAGAGTCTGTTCCTTGCAGGCGGATGGAGTTAATAATTTTGTCGAAATTCGCATCGCACGTGGAATGTGCGTGGATGCAAAGCGAGACAGAAACAGGAGTCTACTTCATTACACAATCCCGCCAATTGAAATGTGTTGCTAGAAAATGCAAATTATTCTGTCAATCAAATTATTACGGGCGATAAGAGAAGCCCGCGCCCGTTTGGACCTTCCATCACTCGTAATCTGATCACGCGTGTTTTGACCATCTGCCACGTGAAACTTACGCAAAGCACAGCGCTGAAGCAAGAGCGTTTTGACCTTCGATCGTTGTCGCCCGCACTCCGTAACCTTTGGTTATTACTAGTTTCTACGCGTCTGGCTTGTATGTTTTGTTTTCCCAATAGAGGTCCCAGGGAAACTTGGCCCTTTGTCTTTTCATAAATTATGCGTACATATGCACATAAGAGACGAAATTTGAAAGAAACAGTTCTCTAGAGTATTATCACATGACCTGTATTGGGGAAACAGAACTTACAAGCTAAAGAGGTCTATTGGTGAAACCTCTTGATTGTTTTGGAGACAATACTAAAGAACAAAAGATACCAGAAAGATCAAGTTATGCGGTCTTACAGCGTGTTGCATGACTTTATTGAGTTACAGCATTTCTCATAACTTTCCCGCGTTAAAACTTTGGAATGAAAAGTCTGAAGCCATAGTCAAAATAAACAGAGTGCCCAAAAAGGCCAGCATCTGAGCAATTAAAGGCGACATTTTTGTCTCTAGCGAGATCCGCCGAATGAAGAGGAATTTGTATACACCTATTTTAATTAAGGTTGCTCCCGTGAACCATGGCCTGCAGTGCACTATGGTAAACCCTTTTGTAGCAGAAAGTTTAGTCTTGTTCACGTTCATTGAAATAATGGAGACAATTTGTGAAAAGGCGTTCACTTGAGAGAGCTTTCAAGTCAAATGGCTGCTAAAATTCTTAAGCATAAGCGAGCTGAAAAATTTCATTTTTAAAATCTCATAGTAAAAAATTGGAAGCCTCTTCCTTTAACAACATTCAATGAGTAGGGTTTTACCGCCTGATTAAGTTGCGTTTTTGCATGGGCCAGAATGCTGGTTATTTCAATAAAGCAAATCAACGTTATTCTTTTTTGTATAATTATATTCAGTTTTAACGTAAACACGTAATGTTAATTAAGTTATTTATTGTTGTTGAACAAACACCTTGAATTTGATTTTTTTTTAACTCCATCCAAAATTCCCACGTGCCCGAGCCAGGCAAACTCGTTGAAAATTTGCAGCATTTGCATATTACCACAGAGAAAAACCAAACCTCCAATCACTGTCTTACATTAAAAAGCCTAGAATAGGATTCAGTGTTTTGAAGTACATTGTCTTAACGGGAAAAATTTCCGTATAACCCCATACATTAATTATGCATTCTGTGTCATTAATAATGCATCCGCCTTATTGTCTTCTAAGACAATGGTGAATTCCCCAGAGTATTGCATATATACATCGGTAATGAAATACTTACTGCGTTAGTAAAAAAGGATTTCATTTTTTTTTCTTTTTTTATCGTTTTCCACCCCTCTCTTTCCCTTTTTTCCCCTCTCATTCACCTCCCACTCTCTCCAGTGCCCCCCGGTTTCCTTTTTCCTTTTTTTTTGGTAATCGGCGAGATTTGAACCAACGCTTCCCTGTAGCTCTGGCGTACCTGTCTCTCTGCCATACCACTAGACCACGACGGTTTGTTGAGATTCCCTGGTCAAAAAATTGATATCTTTTTGCGTGCTCAAGTTCAAATATACATAACAAAAGAACTGAAATGTGTATTCATGTACATTATTCACGCTTTTGCTTGTAACATATCCACGAAAACATGCATCTCTTCAGGCAATAACAAGCACGCACAAGCTTCACAAACACTCCTCTCTTGTATTACACTTGTCGGGGACTTGGTCAACTTTCATGCTTAGTACGGCTCAACTAAACTTTTGAAAGGCTCTCCAGAATACTGGTGGATCATGACCGCAACCGGTACATAGAGTGGTGTAAGGAAAACATAAGCTGCCCTCACAACTTCTGTTAAATGTGCAAGAGCTTTGGGAGAGGACTTAAATGAAAGCTGATTCACTCAGTTTCCTAACCCTAATAACTAAACTTCAAGGTCATTCGGCGTTTTTCAAAAACAACCCCGGCCGTTGTCCAAGAAGAGCAGGAATAACGCAACTCAGTTTGGCCATCATTCGTGCTCAAATTTTGGAGGTTTACAGACGTGATGAGCGACGGGTATGGGTCTTATGAATATCTACAAGAGGAGGGCCAGGAACAGCCCAAGCTTTGTAAAATACACCCAGCTGACACAGGTGCCGACACGCAGCGCATCGAAAATAGATGGAGGGGTAAAGCATGGTTTGCCCTGTACAGGAACATTCAAAGAACTATTCCGCAAAAGCAACTACTGGCAGGAGTTTTAAATATGTGGCGTAGGCATTACGGTGAAGTTCTCTTCGGAAGCATGATGGTAAAGCATATCGTCGAACTGTATAATGACATTGGGAACGGCGCCTAAAGGGCTAAATAAAACAGGCAGATCAGACGTAGGAGGAGAAGGTGGAAACTCGAAAATACAGTTCAAGAAAAAAAGGAAACTCTAAGGAATAAGGTAGACTTTTATTTTACTTTAATTGTTTATTAAACCCTGTGTTACGATCGATGGATAGTTTACTCAACGCCACTAATTACATGGATTATCACTATCTCTGGGGTCATCATAAAGTTAGGTTTCGGAAAGCGAAGATAGTCCGAAATTTGTTCCAAAAAGTTTTTATTTTAGTTCAAAAAGCGGCAAATTTAGCGCGTTTCAAAAAAGACTTAGAAAAAAAATTAAAAATTTCTAAAACAATAGCTGAACTTAGTATTGTTCTGTCTTTTGTTTTCTTTAAACAATGAAGGCATGCATAATTAATGTATGGGGTTATACGGAAATCTTGCCCATAATTTTCTAGACTTGCTACAATAATGCACCGCGGGCTATGAAAAATGGATCATGCATCATTCTTCTCTGAAGCAACCTTAATTGAAATAGGTGTAGAGTATAAGTGCAAGTGGAGCGAAATAGATACGTATCGCCGTGGTTGTAAATACAACGTTTCCTGGAAGTTTTTTTCCTTTTAGCGTAAATTCACATGAAAGAATTCAGCTTTCACAAAAATAATGTAAATTAAGTTTGATGGAAAGTATGCGAAAGGGTGGGTGATTTGCATACTGAGAAAAACAACTTCAAGCGCAATTCGAAACCGTACGTTCGACTGTCCGCTTGTTTTTTTCTGGCATTCTATACAATCTACTGGCTTAAATCGTTAAAATAGTTTATAAAGTCAAATGAATTTGCAAGTTGAGCGGTTGCATTTCCTAATAAAGCGGAGAGTAGTCGGGTTGGTAGTCGCAGTGACGTCAACGATTTGTGACGTCGAGGTGCCCAATGTTTTTTTTTCACTGTTTTTGCGCCCGTTCTGGCGATCAAGAAATGATCCTGGCTAGAAATATTGATTTCAGAAGTATTTTACAGAAACCATTGAAGCAATTTGGCCCAGCAGCTTCAAAATACGAGCAATCGAAAATGGAGATAAAAGAGCAATTGTCGGTAAATCTCACTCCACAGACGAGCTTGTTTTACTTTATGTTTCTCCAAAGTGCGTTTCAGTTTAGACAATACGGAAAGAAGAAGAACAAAGGAAAGAAAAAAGTAGGCACCTTCACGGCGATATTCGCAGCGAAGTATCCATCCAGTTCCTAACCAGACAGGCCAAATTAACTTGAGTTTCTCGAGGGTTATTGTGAGATAAGTTTTTAATTGTTTAATTTTCCGTAAAATGCCAAGCACACGGTAGCAGGACTTTGATAAATTGTGCACATGCTCTTCCCAATATAAATATTCACTGAAATGGATCCCGAGGAGCTTGGTTCCAACCCGCTCAAGTGATCTATCGGATATCCGTAAGGAGGGATTGAATTGTCCGAGGGAGTGAACAGGAGACATCTGGCTGATGGACTACTCTGTTCCAGGCGTTCAGATAGTAGAGCGCGGGAGAAAAATTCACGAAGAAAAAAAAACGACGGGAGACTAAAGGGGGAAAGGGAACGCCTGTAAACATTCCCTTACAGAGCTCTTTCCGCCCTTAATTGACCGCCGACCGCGTAACTGTAACATGAACTACAGACTGAACTGAATTGTAAAATGAAGTGTTGAAAGGCCAGACGCGAATCATAAGCTCGTGATAGTGTGAAGCGAGACCTTTGAATTAGCTTTCAATAACCACCAGAGGTTTTCGTTCTTTTAACTGAGCAAATCAAATTTCTGCCGCTCTGAGTCTAACATTAAGAGGGTCAGTCATGCATACTGAGCAATTATATCCTGCGGTTTGTTTCTGTAAGGATTTGATTACAGATGCAGTTAAGAGGGAGTCTCCCCAAAACCGGTCCACTGCGTTTCGGGTCGGAGAATCAATTTCTGTTAAACTTTGCCCAGGAATACATCTTAGTCCAAAAGTAAATTGAAACCGCATTAGTTTTTGAAAATATTTCAAAATAAAATTTTTCGGGAGGAAAATCACTTCAGCGCCCCACGGCCAAATTTTTGCAGTGACAAAGAGTAAAAATAGCGCATATTGCCGAGTTTACCACTTCACAGTTTTGTACTTTCAACGATTTTTTTTTTACTGCCTAGGATTAAATTGGTCCTTAAATGATGTAAAACACACAATTTTGGTCCTTCAAAAGCAACTCATATCTACCAAAAAGTTTTTGATTTACACCCGCTTTGTCGTAGGCGGTAAAGGTGCTCAAAATGCATATTTTCATCCTAGCACTGTGCAAAATTCCCACATCTTCTAAACAAAATAGCTTTTCAGACCAACGAAGGGAATGTCCAAAAACATAGATACATAAAAATATGTTGTGATTTAAGCGATTTATCAGTACAGCCGATCGACGAAATATGCCTATTTTCTGTCAGTATGACTGTTTACAATACACGATGGAAGGTCTTAATGCAAAGCCGCAATAACATATTATAATTCATGAAATGTATAAACGTTTGGTGACTTTTAACACAATGGAACATCATTTAGGAAAGTAAACACTTTAAGCCGAACGCATTAATACTACAGGTGTGCCTGTTTACGGATGTGTATAAAACTGGGACAGAGACAAGGAGACGGGGACATTGGGACGCGTGTGTGAGGACTTGTGACTTGGGGACGCGAGACTAGGGACTTGTGGACATCAAGTATGGAACGTGGGGACGTGTGGGACGGGGACGCGGGGGACGTTAATGCATGAATATTGCAAAAGTCTGAGATAAATGCGATATCTCTTTTTTTGTGAAAATGTGTTATTTATGGTCAACATTAGATTCCATCGTCCAGAACCAAATTGGACACCTCATTATGTTTACACAAAATATTTCCTAATATAGGAGTAAGCGCACTGACTATCGTGATTAGGGTTAAGCACTGTTAGCAAGCATTTACTGTTAGGTTTGCCACTAAAAATATGTGAAATAAAAGAAAATTTTGTTACAATAGTTAAATCCTCCGTGGTGTAGTGGTACAGGTGATGGATTTCGGAGCTAGCACTTCGGGGTTCGAAGCTCACCTATGCCACTTAATTTAGTTCCCTTTGTTTATTTAATTTGTAATCCAACACTGTTATTCGATATAAACTTTGGCGACCTTTGTTTTGTTTTATGTTTGTCGTTTATGTTTGCATTTGTTATTTTTTAAAATATATTTCAAACTTCTGCTAGCCCGTAGTATTAAACCGACGAGTACCTGTTTTCAGGTCTTATCAGGGTTCCCTACGCAGGCTGGGGCTGGGGATGGGGTTGGAGTGTGCTTGCTGACAGGAGGCCTGCTAGACTGTTCACAGTCCTCTATTTGTCCGTAAAATCGTTGGGATCAAGAACATTCTCTAACAGGTCGCCATCTTGGTTTCAAATGTACCGGGTTTAGCCCGTGAATAACTATGAAATCTACTTTTGGCGCAGCGGACCCAAGAAGGACGCACATCTGGACGATTTTACGGAAAGGTAAGGGACAGTGAACAGTCTGGTGGCCCCTAAGCAAACATTCCCCCTCGCTCAAATGAACCTTACTGGCCGCTAGCATTTCCTATTTTCTCATCGCAGCTTTGAATTTTTTATGTTTTTTCTTCCTCGATGAACTTCGTCTCCTTTCTTTTTTGTTTGTTTTGTCTTTCGATCGAGCTCTTTATCTGTTACTGGCGTCAGTGTAGTGATAGTAGGGGTGAACAGATGTACGCATGATCACGTGATTACCAAATTTTTTCGTATCTACAGGTTTCCATTTTTTCTTTCGCGCGTGCGAAAGCTTCGCTAATGCGAAAAGTGGTTAATTATTAATAGCGCCATATTTTCAAATTCTTGTACCGTTTTTGCAGAAATGCACCAAGAGAGAATGATCTAGCTCATTCTCTCTTGAATGCACATATTAAACAGGTGATTTTCCTGAAGGGCAGTGAATTCACAGATAGCCCACAGAAGAAAAATGAGTAATAATAGGCAGGGTATAAACTGACCGATTGAGAGTCGTTTTCCTTCTTCTCGCGTCTTTGCAACAATCTTTTACGCTGCACAAGAGCACTCTACAACCAGTTCAGTTATCTTTTGAAGAAGATCAGATTTCGTGGTTCTTGTGCCGAATAAAATCTCAAAATGCTTGTAAATTTCCCTAAGCAAATTGCTTTTGAAAAAAAGTTGATTTATGTGAGCCTTCTCGCAAAGATTGTACTTATCATACATCAGAGGGCGTTTGCCAGCAATTGCTTCCACCACAGCTTTGCTGCCATTTCTTTCTCCAGGTTCCCCATCGTCCTTGTATGCATAGTCTTTAAGTACACCGAAAATAATTTTTTCAAATGATTTTGTTAGAAAACATATTGCGACAAAACTTGAGCCATTCGGCTTTGGTAAACATTCGTCTGCGATTTGCGTTGCTTTCTGCCCCTCAAGGGACACCTCTTCAGTCAAAAATGGTATACAAAAGAGTGATGGGTTGAACAGTCAGGACGGAGAGTCTCTAATTATAACACTTTGTTGTATACCCCCCTACCCCCACCCCCGCCACCCCGCCCGATAGGGCGGAAAGCTAAGTTCGCTAATAGACCTTTTTACCGATATATGGCGGCCATATTGAATTAATTCGATTTAAGGAGTATTATAGGATGCCCAGGGGGCATGTATTTTCGAGCGCTTTTCGGGACAAAGTTTTCTTAGAATAAGATTGTAATGGGCAAAAAGATCCTTGTGCCGTGTTTTGATGTAACAATTATCGCCTTTTTCCCGAGAAATATACAATGAAAGTTGTAGAAGGCGCAAGTGTAATAATTGGACCCAAGTGTAATAAAGGTCCCATCTGTAATAACATTTGGACCCAAGCGTAATAAAAGTCTCATCCGTAATAACATTTTGAGCCCAAGTGTAATAAAGGTCCTATCTGTAATAACATTTGGATGCCAAGTGTAATAAAGGCCGTATTTGTAAAAGTTACCTTTATACTCAAACTGGTAATATACCAACAACAAATTATGGCCAATAAGAGGTAAACAGTGTAAAATCACGTGACCTGCAGAAACCAACCTCTGCCATTTAATTTAATCTCCATGGCTTTCACGTCACTGTCAAACTGAATTTTACACGTAGTAGTTTGGCTAGAAAAGTATTTACTATTAGATAAACGGAACTGGCCATTAAAAAAAAAAAGGCCATTGTCACTTAGAACTATCAACCAAAGAAAATATGTGCTCAGTACTGCTTTACTGCGTTCTTATGAGAGTGTTTTTTGTTGTTGCGGGCGACAAGAGGAGCCCACAATCCTAATGTCAAGGTTGTTATTACGCACGCATCACATGTATGTAGTCAGCTTTCGGTTTGAACTTCCACTAAGAATGAATGGAATGCACAGAACACACTTTGATCATGTGCGTTTGGACCTTCAATCACTCGTAATCTTATCACGCGTGTTTTGACCATCTGTCACGTGAAACGTACGCAAACCACAGCGCTGGAGCAAAACCTTCGATCGTTATCGCCCGCACTCGGTAACCTTTGGCTATTACTAGTTATAACATTAAAATTCTTATGTTATCTTTATTCGGAGATGTCTCTCACTATCTTTCAAGAGCTCCAAAATATCGCTTTATGATAAGCACCATAAGACTAGCTGACAACAATGATACAGAGGCGCGTGACAATATTTGCAAAGTGGCCATCTTTTGGGTCGTAATGGTTTCAGGTGAGAATTTCAAAGTAAGAGCTCCAAAATGTTCCGCTGATTATAAGCAAAGTAAGGCAAGCTGAAGACGGTCCAAATGTTATTACAGATACCACCTTTAGTACGCTTGGGCTCAAAATGTTATCACGGATGGGACTTTTATCACGCTTGGGTCCAAATGTTATTACAGATGGGACCTTTATTACACTTGGGTCCAATTATTACACTTGTGCCTTCTACAAAGTCCATATTTCTAATAGTAAACTAGAAAAAGGCGAACATTATTACATCAAAACACGGTACAAGGATCTTTTTTCCCACTACAGTCTTATTCTAAGAAAAGCGCTCGAAAATACAAACGAAATGTGCTCATGCCCCCTGGGCATCCTATAAAACTCCTTAAATCGAATTAATTCAATATGGTCGCCGTATCGGTAAAAAGGTCTATTAGACCTATTGTTGATGTTTTGTTTTGTTTTTTTTTTTTGGCAATTCTCGTTGCCGTCGCAGGTTAGCATCACACGATTTTATTATTTGCAGGAGTACAACGCCAAGTATATCAACGAGGGCTGTGCTTTTAGCCCTATCTGAATCTATATATTAGTGATTATGAAAGAAATCGAAAGCGCTAAACGAGGTAAACCAGTATGTCAGTTATAAATGCAGGGTAACCTAATTTCAAAGATACAATATTTGCTCCAGAATAATAGCGAGGGGGGATGTTTGCTTGCTGGCCACTAGACCATTAACTGTCCCTTATCTTTCCGTAAAATCGTCCAGATGTGTGGCCTTCTTGGGTCCGCTGCCCCAAAAGTAGATTTCATAGTCATCCCCGGGGCTAAACCTGAGTCGGGGAGCTTGATAAGACCTGAAAAAAGGTACTCGTCAGTTTAATACCACAGGCTACCAGAAATATGAAATATATTTTAAAAAATAACAAATGCAAACATGAACGACAAACGTAAAACAAAACAAAGTGAAAGCTCATAGCGACAACCAATTGTTTTAAAAATGCTAACCTGAATGGACAGGAGCCGGTTCTGGAAAACTAAAAAGCTGCGATTGATAATGCACTAGGCACTTATGCATGCATGATTCTTGATTTTTTAGATTGTCAACGAAAACAGCAAGAAATGTAATAGTATACTCTATTGAGAAATAATTTACTGCCTTTTAATTTTAGTCAGACTAGCAAAACATTAGACTGCTTGCAGTCCGCCTTTTCTCTTAAAATCCGTCCAGTTCTTATCTCATCCAGCGCGATTGCAAACCACGATGTTATATTATGATTTAGGGATTGAGACGAGACGAGAAAAGACGGACTGCTGACTCTTTTGTAGTAAACAAACCCTCCGTCAGCCCAGAAAAGGAACAACCGATTGGTCAGTTGCACAGCTGTTGACAGATCATTAACTGGTCCGTGGTGAGATTGCAAGCAATGAAAGTAGTCACGCGTCACAACCAACTGCAAACAATAGCGAACCAAGCAGTAGCCTGCGTGCAGACGGTAACTAAACTCTGATTAGTACCATCTGCGAAGCAGCGCAGAGATCCTTGTTCTGGGCCCCCAACGGACTCAACGAATTACCGGAAGTGCGTTTCGAATTCCCCTTCAACCTGAGTGGCGATCACGACAAACAAAACAAAGGCCTTTTTTAACTGGCCAATCGTGGCCGCGTGGCGCGTACTCAAATCTGGGTACACAGCTGGAAGTCCAGAACAAGGATTTCGGCGCTGTTTCGCAGACGGAGTTAACCAGAGTTTAATTTCGTCTGCGCGCAGGCTAACCAAGTAGTAATCTCAGTAATAAAACTTTTAATTGATTAATTAAATTACCTTGACAGCTTTGTTGTCCCCAGACAGAACAAAAGAGTCAGCAGTCTCTTATTTTTTCTTCTCGGGCTTACGCCCTCGTTTCTCGCGACAAGCGGCCTCGCCGCTTGCGTGGTTAGGTTTCGCGTGCAGTAACTTTGCAAAGAAAAGAGACTGCTCGCAGTCTAGCAAAAAATGTTTTCGCGGTGTAACGATTCCAGATATAGGAACGCGTGACAATGGATCACGTGATATCAGTTTTGTGTACACAGCGAAGACGACTCGATCGGACGGATGTTCTATTGTGTTAAAAGTCACCAAAAGTTTAAAATACTTGATACATTTAATGAATTATTATGTTTTGTTATTTCGCTTTGCATTAAGACCTTCTATCGTGTATTGTAAACAGTCATAACAGAAAATAGGCATATTTCGTCGATCGGCTGTACTGATAAATCGCTTACGATCACAACATATTTTTATGTTTCTATGTTTTTGGACCTTCCCTTGGTTGGTCTGAAAAGATATTTTATTTAGAAGATGTGGGATGTGCTGGGATGAAAATATGCATTTTGAGCACCTTTCCCGCCTACAGCAAAGTAAGAGTAAATCAGGCGTTAAAGGGTGGAGGTGGAAGGGGGGGTGTAAGAGAGAGAAGAAGGGAACGCAAGCTACAAGAGCCGCGTCTTTTGCATTTCGCCCCTTATTTCAATTATCCCACCTGTCACTTCAACGACCAATCAGAATTAGGTGTACGCTTTTCTGCATGACTGACTTCACGTGGGAATGTATCGCCAAGGGCCGTTTCGTAGCTGCAGAGCATGAGAAACTCTTCGCAACAGAATGTCGGCGCCGCGACTCCCACAAAAAACCCAATGTAAACGTTAAAAAAAATAGCAGTTTTAGATTTTGTGGAGTTAACTTTTCTTCAGGGGGAGGACCAGCCTCATTTGAAAATTTATTTTCGCCGTCGGGAAGAGTTGAAAGTGCGGGGTTGAATTTAGCTCATTGTTGCGGGTCTATTGGGTTGCGATTAACCAGAAACGAAAACTTGTCAGAAAGGGTCTGCAGACCTTGTGCTCGCAAAATTAGAAACGCATCTCAACTGTACAGTTTCATCGAGAAAGCTGTAAGCAACACTATTGTCGAGGAAGATTTAG
>CALNXK010000285.1:220000-270000 GCA_942486035.1 Porites lobata
CTCGCTTTTACGATGGATAAGACGGATACAAAAAATAATTTCTTTCGCAACGTTTAGTATAATTTACTTAATATGGAGATCATCTGAGGACGATTATTCGTTATATATGCTTCCTTTCTTGGCTTATTCCAGCCACGTGCGGAAAATTAGATGACAATGTTTGTGTGCTATAATTATACTGATAATTTCTTTCACATTGAAACTCATGAAAGCCAAACTTGTTTAACCCTAGCAAAAAACTCTTTTAATGGAGGAACTCAACCTGATAGTTGCACAAAAATCTAATAATTGTTACTGCATTTGCATGCTCTCTCTAACCTCGTGGGTAGAACATACCTGATGGTTACATTAATAATAATCACTGCATTTGCTCTCTGTAACCTCGTGGGTAGAACATTCCTGATGGTTACATTAATAATAATCACTGCATTTGCTCTCTGTAACCTCGTGGGTAGAACATACCTGAAGGTTACGTTAATAATAATAATCATTGTACTTTCTCTTTGTAACCTCGTGGGTAGAACATACCTGACGGTTACATTTAATAATAATCACTGCATTTGCTCTCTGTAACCTCGTGGGTAGAACTGATACCTGAAGGTTACGTTAATAATAATCATTGCATTTTCTCTTTATAACCTCGTGGGTAGAATATACCTGACGGTTACATTTATTAATAATCACTGCATTTGCTCTCTGTAACCTCGTGGGTAGAACATACCTGAAGGTTACGTTAATAATAATCATTGCATTTTCTCTTTGTAACCTCGTGGTAGAATATACCTGACGGTTACATTTAATAATAATCACTGCATTTGCTCTCTGTAACCTCGTGGGTAGAACATACCTGAAGGTTACTTTAATAAAGATCATTGCATTTTCTCTTTGTAACCTCGTGGGTAGAACATACCTGATGGTTACATTAATAATAATCACTGCATTTGCTGTCCATAAACTCGTGGGTAGAGTATACCTGATGGTTACATTAATAATAATCATTGCATTTTCTCTTTGTAACCTCGTGGGAAAAAAAATTAATGCCTCTCTCCTGGAAATTTGCCCTTTCCTTTGAGCATAGTGATCTTTGGGTAGCGAATTCAGGAAAACAGGTAAAACGCTTTTTTTAACAACAGCATTTATATTATTTGGCTTTTTGAGGGAGGTTAAACATTAATGGAATAGAATATAAAAAAAGCTGATAAAGCGGAAAAAGTTATCTTTACAAAATGCGCTTTGACAATGTCAAGGAGTGAAATAAGCTGAAGTTTTGTAGTTAGCCCGAAGAAAACCTGTTCCTGCATGAAAAGCAGCTCTGATTCTCTTCTCTTAATTAGAAGAGATGCATATCCCTGTGAACCAGTTTTTTAACCAGGAGCGATTCCCACTTACTTCTGATACTTTATTGACACGAGTTCCCATTTCAATATATGTCTAATTCAAGCTTAGCCGCCTCAGCCTACGTCCTTGGCGGATAACACAATAATTCTTCAGATGATAAGAAAGCCGAATTCAGTAATTGTTAAATATTCAGTTTAACCAGAGATGTAATAATCTTGTTTGGATGTTTTTCTGAGGAACAATTATAAATAAACTTTTTTGAAAAGAGGAAAAAATTCACAAACGGTCAGCAAAAACGAAGACTAAAAAATTACAAACGTTAACCACAAGGGACTGCAAAGGACCGCAAACGAATATGCCGAAGAACGTAGGATCTATAAAGACCTGATCAGCAAAAATAATAATGTGGACATATTAAATTCTGCAAGCAGAATACTGCAATGGTGATCGTAATACGTGAAAATTAACTCTGCAAGACATCAACACGACATCAGTATGGCGTAACAACCAGAGATCAGGCTCTGATGAAAAAATATCCGCGCACTCTGATTTTAGCCCTGACCTAGAACTCCTAACACCCACAGAATCACGCCAACCTCGCATTGCAGTATTCTGCTTGCAGAATTTAATATGTCTACATTATTATTTTTGCTGATCAGGTCTTTATAGATCCTACGTTCTTTGGCATATTCGTTTGCGGTCCTATGCAGTCCCTTGTGGTTAATGTTGTACTTTATGAATTTTTGGGCCGTAGATCTTTTACAGATCCGATATGCTGTTATTTTTTCATGGTTTTGTCCATGTTTTTTAGGTTAGTTTTGGCCAATTCTTTATTTTCTCTGCGAGACATCAACTTGACACTTGGACTATTGCCCCCCAGAAGACACGTGGTATGACGTGATTCTGTGGGTGTTAGGAGTTCTCGGTCAGGGCTAAAATCAGAGTGCGCGGATATTTTTTCATCAGAGCCTGATCTCTGGTTGTTACGCCATACTGACAAACCCCAAAGAGGGCGAAACAGCTGTCTATGGCTACAATCCCGCTCTGTTTTGGGTTCTTTCGGTGTCGTGTTGATGTCTTGCAGAGTTAATTTTCACGTAGCACGATCAGCATTGCAGTATTCTGCTTCCAGAATTTAATATGTCTACTAAAAAACTCTCAGTAAAATTACATGCACAAGTTCGTTTCGTCATATATAAAATCATGACCGATGACCGGAAATCCTTATATACGGAAAAGCAACAAGAAATAACTCAGCTAAATATTCATTAGACTTTTCATATTATTATTATTTTAAAAGTGTTGTAAGACAAGAGCAAAGCGTTTTGAAATTCTCTTGAAGCATCTCCATTCTGAGCGTAATCAGGATCTCATCTTCTTCAACTCTAATGTAGGGAAGGGTTGTGATCCTTCTTCTTTATAGAAGATGGGGTTAAGGGAGCGTTTCTTCATCGTGTGCGTTGGAAGAAACATGTGTCAGTGGTCTGTCATTTAGGATAGCTTCAATTTAAATAACAATGGTGTGCAGGGTGTTAAAAGTTATAAATGATCGTCCAAGGACCTTCTTCAGAGTTATCTGAGGCGACCCCCGCCCGGTTAGCTCAATGGGATAAGCGCCGGTCTGCTGAGCGGGAGGCCGTAGGTTCAAACCCCGGCCGGACCAAGACTCAGGGTCTTTAAATAACTGAGGAGAAATTACTGCCTTTGTAATAACATCTACAAACGGTTAGACTTTCTAATCTTCTCGGATAAGGACGATAAACTGTAGTCCCCGTCTCACAAGCCCTTGCACATGTAAAAAATCTGTTGGACTCTTCTCTTCTTCGTTAAGAGAAGGGCACGTAGTGCCCGGTGTAGTGGTCTCCACTTTTACACTTATGTATGGGGGCATCATTACTCATTCCTTCATTACTTGTAAACTGCACCTTAAGCAGTCTGGCACAGTCCTCCGACCAGTGTTGTAAATTATCCCTGAAAAGCCCTGAGGGGTGACACCTATTAACCTTTCCCAGAATCCTCCACGCTAAGGCGCTCTTTTGCGCATGAAGCGCCAATCTACACCCTGTTTGCTCAGTGACGCTTTTAATATTTGGGATGGAAACAGTGCGGTGACCTCTTCAGCAGCTAACAGGTACGTAGAAGCATTATCACATATCGTTTGTTGGGGGACAGGCCTCCGGGCAGCAAATCCTCGATGCGCGAGAACGAAGGTTTGTACTGAAAAATCTGTAACGACTACAAGGTAGACTACTTTTGTTGTAGCACGTGTAAAGAAGTTGCCTGCGTCCAGACGTCTCCTATTTCCTTTGTTGCACGCGGATCGCTAATCGTGTTCCAGCGTCCCGCTGGGTTCCCAAGATCTTGGGAACGTGCTGTGATAGGCTGACACACAGTGCGCATTATTTGACTTAACGCTTATTGGTTGTTATCGAATCTGGTCTGACAATGTATGCGGTGATTTATGTAATCGGGGTTTTCCAGCTAAAACAAATCAAAACATGTGCCATTGTGTGCAGACCGTTCGAAATCTTGTGCGAGAAAATTATTTCTTTACAATTTACTGTGCATGACACATCACATCATATTTGTAAACAGTGTCTGAGAAAACTACAAGAGCGGCGTGGACTTCGCACCAGGCAGGCATTTCGGAGAAAGCCAGTCAAAGAAACTAAAATCATTATTAAGCCGTAACAAACAGAGGACTTAAACACTTTACAACTGCAACTGAAATCAAATCCTGTCAGGAACACCCACAGAAGCATAAACCACAGGAAATGATTATTCAGTATGGACGTAACAAACCTGCTTCATGATCTCTAAATGTAAGACTTAGTGTGGCAAAAACGAGATTTACTCAGTCCAAGTTTAGAATGCTACATGCACTGTGTAGTGCTAGTAACCTTCGCGCGAGAGAGAAAAGAAAAAAACCTCTGTTCACGCAGACTCTCAAGCTCACGTTTCGCATTATCACGAGCTTATGATGTTGTGTTTGGCCTGTCAAGTCTTATTTCTAACCGGATGTTATTTCACAATTTATGCGAAATAGAATACCCTGCTAGCGGGACGCTGAACACGATTAGCGACGGCGTTACGCAGACGTCCATGCACCGCGTGCAATAAAGGAAATAGGAGACGTCTGCACGCAGGCAAGTATAAAGAAGTAGATGTAATCTCTATTTCGGCTACAGCTTCGCGGATGTATAAAGCTCTTGTAAAGTCTACGTCAGAGACTGTAAATGGTTCTTCTTGTGTGAGTCTTTTCTTTGGAAGAAGAGATGGGTCAGGGTGTTGTACGGCAATCCTGTAATCGTCTTGCAAGTGACACCGTGATTGATCGGCTTTCTTGACACGCTGGCGTCCAGCAGGAATCCAATATCTCAGACGTACGAGATTCAGTGTGAAATTCGCACAAGCATATAATCGATTAACATGCGTGACACTGTTGTCTGAGGAGTAAGAACTTGGTAGATTTGGAAACTAGCGCATTGAGAACCCTCTTGCCGAAACGGATAACACCAGTATCATCTATGAACAGGAGTAGCTGTCGAACTAGTGGTTTTCTAGGCGTAGATTTGGAGAGGATGCTGGAGATCTCCTTGTGGTAACTCACTTGCTGACGATTCTTGATCCATTCTCTCTGGGCATGGGCCAGTTCTTGTGTTGTCAGAGCTCTTTTGTTCTTGTTCTGCTTTCTGGTATTGCGCACAAACCGCAGGACGTAGGGTTTGACGTAGGTGAGCCTGGAAATGGTGCTGATAGGTCTGTTGGTTATCTATGGTCAATGGTTGGAGATAACCTTGGAGCGGTAAACTTGGAAGGGGCTGTTAGGGTCAATGAGGTAACTCAATCAGAAGAAGCGTGTAGCATCCCTATCTTGTCCACCAAGACTGATGTTTAAGAAAACCTTCTCAGTATCAGTTGCAAAACCAAACGTACGGCGGGGGAATCGGGGTAGGAGAGCAGTTAAGTCATTAAGAATAGGTGGCCCTGGTAACAGACTGTCATTAAGGCTAGGGTTTTCCTGGGATTGTCGACAGCTGCAGTCTTACACGACGCGTATTGGGGTGGTTGGAGATTCCTTAAACAAGGCATGGTGTGGGAGATAGTGGCAGGTACCTACAATTCCAAAGGTTAACATTAATTTCAATTTCCCGCTTCGCATTTGTAATGAAAAGATCCAGAACATACATTGCATGTCAAGTCCTTTTGGCTTAGCCGTATAGTTTTATTGCATGCTAAACAACTCTTCTTCACTGTAATATTTTGCACTGAGTTTTTCCTTCCAGTTCATGTTTGCGTTATCAGGACAGGGATTTGTTTAAACGTCACCAGCCGGCGAGAACAAGACGATCTGTGGCAACCGAGTTGAGGTAGTAACAATGACTTTGTTTAGATCTTTTGATCTTTCTGGTGATTTTTGTTCTTCTTTTACACTTTGTGATTAATTGTGTCAGGGGTGGCAGGAATTCCTGGCTGGCTTCCCATTCAGTGTCAATACCAGAAGGCGAGACCGCAGTATGAATATTCCACAGTGCCTGATTCGAGCTTCCATGAAAGAATGAAGTGTTAGGACTGTTAAGCCCACCGTCATGGCGCCTTCCATTCTTATGTTAATTCCATCCAAGTAAAGCAGACATTGGATCATTAGACAAGAATTCAGCGCTATTGGTCAAAGGGCCGGTCGAACACGACATCAAGATACGAAGTTACCGCAGATCGAGAACCAAAAACTCCATCTGTAGACATAAATAGCGACTCTGGTGTAGTTAAAATTCGCCCAGTTATGTGTCCAGACTTTAGGAATGAGCTGACATACTTGTGGTTGGTATAAATTCGCCCAACGAAGAGCAAAGAGGGCAAAAGCACAGAGACCGAAAAGACGCGGCTGCTCATTATTATTCATACATGCACATATGTGCCAAAGTTGTTGTTTTCTAGTTGGGTGGCATCCTTTTCTATTGCGGAATCAATTTTAAACCTCAAAATTATGAAAAAAAAATATCGCGAAGATCTTAATAGGCACATTCCACAAAAGATAAACGAATTCGCCTCGTTGGCACTTGTCGGAAGGTACCCTAGTTCTAGTACTGGGGTACAGCTGGGGATCAATAGAAGGATGCAGATGTATTCTTATGCTAAAGTGTTTTTACGCATGTTCCTTATTTTTGAGTAAGATGTATCAGCCCCAGACCATAATGGGAAAATGCCTTGCCGCTACGATTTAATTATCTGTACCAAAATAATAATTACGGTTCTATCATCCGTTCTTTAAGGAACACTTGTTTAAATGTTTTAAGAAAAATCAGCTTCATTAGCCCGGTGACACCTTAAAGAAATGATTGAATTTTCAAATTCCGCACACACACACAATGCAAAAATTCATTCGGCAAATAGTTCCAGTTTTTAGATTTTTATATTTCAAATTTTTTGAGAGAATAAATCAGTTTGTAACACCTTCTGAAGCATGACACGATAACAGTGATATAGTGTGACGTAAGAAAATATCCCTCAACAAAAAAACAGTGTGTTGGAAGTTTTAATATTGATTGTCTGTTGGCCTGAGAATGGCCGACCACTGCTGGTTCCCCCGAGAACGACGTCTGACTAACGCGCGAGGATCAACAGATTATGACCAATGAGGTGTCACTACTCAGAGTGCTTCTGATTGGTTGAAACAAGTTTCACTTTTGAAATTATGAATATAGGAAAATCATATATGTGAACTGCGGAGTGAAGAATTATTTGAAGGAACGTCATCGCAGTTGCCAAAAGAAAGCCTGAAAAACAATTCAGTCCTGTACGGGATTCGAACCCTTGACCTCTGCGATGCCGGTCGGCAGCGTTCTACCAATTAAGCTAACAAGCTAACTGGGAGCAGGTCGTTGAGTTGGTTCGTAATGAACCCGTGAAAGGATAATGATGAAATTATGAATATATGAAAATCATATATGTGAACTGCGGAGTGAAGAATTATTTGAAGGAAGGTCATCGCATTTGTATACGCAACTTATGCATGCAGTTGGGAGAAGAAAGCCTGAAAAAAAATTCAGGCCGCAAACGTGGATCACGCACAAGAGTTGACTGGAATGGGGAAAGGAAGTACCGACATAGCTTTCTTCTGTGTTTTCTGAATAATACCATCAAATAGTTCGTCACGATGCTTAGTTGCCTCTTTGATTGAAAAAGAAATCTAGTCTACAAACCATGGAACTTTTAATCAGAAATTGGGCTACTTACATGTGCGGCACGTTTTGATCAAGGAAACTAACTTTTTTGAAAGTAAACATATATATTTCATTATAAATCTTTCACTGGCCTTTTTGTCACGTTGCTTTTGTAGCTTTTATCTTGTATCAAAGCGCTTTACTATTGAATTTCGCCATGTGCTAAACCGATTGTTATTTGCGTGAACGCCATTTGCACGATATTGGAACCACTTTTTTGTAAAACTTGACAAGTATAACGCTATACTGTTACTACTAAACTACTATTACTACTTTCTACCAAACTCGTATATAGAAAGTTGATTTTCTGTACGGTCATTATGGTGTAATTGATATGCGTTTCAATGAGTTCATAGTTTTGGTTGTAGCTTTAACCTGCGAGGCATTGGTGCCGATGACTTTCTTGGTTATTCTATATAGGGGGATGAAAGGTAAGTGAGGGGAACACCATCCCTTCGCCCTAAAAAGAGACTGGGTCGGCTACGCAGGCTATTTTAGCTTTGAGTTCGATGAGGAATTAAAATCATTGTTAAAGAACTGTAGCGTCGTTAAAGGACGGTATTTTAATATACTTTTGAATAACGAGTGTAAGTTTTGTCAGTGATCTCACATCTCACTTACCTCTTAAATAACGCTTAATAGACGACACTTTTAAAGGTTTCTTGTAAGCTCAAAATTGACTGACGGAATGTTCATGGCTTTCAAAGCGTTAGATTATCAATGCGCGATATGTAACCGTGCATAGAAGCTCTATTATCGTACTTTAATTTCCGTTTTCAACATTGTGTCTTTGCCTTGGAGGCACTATTGAAGGCACCACTTAAAAGCGGTAAATGTGCCATTTAAGCGCGAAATAAGAAACACATTAAAGCCACTACACCTGTAGCACAATACACAGGATTGTGACTTCTTATTAGAGCATAATTAAGTACTCCATACACGCTCAAAGAACGATTGCGAAGTATGAATTGCGTATGTAGAGCGATGCGTTTTTGAGGATACGAAATACAAGGCAAGTTGTCTAAGTTCTAAGCGTGGAGAGAGGAATTCGGCGAAATTAGGAGAGTTGACAGGTAGGCGATTTGATAAGTTGCATTAATCCCCTCCTTATCAATTATACTCCTCCTTTTCAATTAAACGACTAAAACATAAAAGGACTAATTTATTGAAAAGGCTTTCCTAAACAGATAAGTCTTGAAGTTTTTCCTAAAAACTCTCACAAGATTTAATTTCTAGCGGCATATCATTACACAACTGTGGAGAGGCTGCTGAAAAAGACCGGAAACCACAGTTGCGCAGATGATATCGGACATCAAGCAGACGCCGAGGAATTTACCTCGTAACTAGGTCGGGCAAATATGGAGGGGCTAAGCCATTTAAACCTTGAAAGGTCATAAAAAGAATCTTAAAAGTTATGCGCTCTTCTATAGAAAACTAATGCATTTCCTGTAATACTGGTGAGAAATGTTCATGTTTAGGTGTAGGCGAAAGGATTCTGGCCGCTACATTTTGAACATATATGCTGAAGTATCTTGATAGTTTGTTTCGGTAGTTCATACAGAAGTGAAATACAGAAGTCCAAACTGGAAGTAATGAGAGCATGCACAAGTATTTCCGCGGTATGGCGACTGATATATTTCTTTAGTTCGAAGGTGGTAGAGGCCTGCCTTGCAAACGGCTGACTGTAAGAAGATATTTCATCGACTTGAATGTATCACACAGAACACCAATGTTTCTACAATACTCGACACAAATCGTTGAAACAGAAACCGTTTCCAATGAATTTTCTCTTAAATTTCTTACATTCACTCTTCACACATTTGTTCTCACTCAAAAGTGCCCATCTCCTTCCCAGATGTTGAGCCACGCGCATTTTGGAGTACTGAGACGACTGTAATACTCAAATTAACATTGGGGAAGGGGAAACGCTCACAAGTGTTCCAAGATTTGTGACGAGTATTGTAGCTACCGATGACTTGCTAACACCTCATCACAAACTGAAATTGACGTCAGGGGCGAAGGTTGGCGATGACTAGCATTTAGCACAACTAGTTCTGTCTTGTCTCTGTTCATCTTAAGCTTGTTTACTGTCATCCAAGCATCGATATCTCGCATACAGTAGTCTTCTACCGCTAATTTTGTCATTTCAGCAGAGGATGATTCAGAGGTGAGAGGCGTATCATCGGCATACAAATGAAAGGCAACTTGACTGGTGTCTCATAATATCACCCAAGGGTGAAGTATAAAGCAGGAATAAAATAGGTCAGAGGACACTACCCTGGGAAACACCATAATGAAGCTCACGCCTGGATGACACGCCACCGTTTACTTTCACTGTCCGTGGTAATTATTAGACAAATAACTATAATCTAAATATAAAGCACTAACGTGCGCAGTCAACGACGCCGAAACATCGCTCTTACTAGCAATGTAAGCTGAATAAATTTCAAGAACGGAGAAATCGTAAATTATAGTGCACTTGATATATTTTCGTCTAGAGCGCTCGATTTTGGCGGGCCAAAAAATAGCTTTTAGTATGACATACAGGAAGAATGCATGGTTTTTTTTAAAAGACAATTTTCACAACCGCTAAATATATATAAATATATCCTTGATGCTATTACCTTCTGAAAAATGGTGAAATTCACGGTGTCAACAAATGACGAAACATTACTTTCTTTGCATGGGTGTAAGAAGTAGAACAAAATCCTAAATCTAGATAAAATATAGCTTGAAAATAACTTTGAGAAATGTGTACCAAACCTTGTAAGGATGAAGTATAGATTACCTTTCGTTTTTTCGTACGAGCGGTTTGAAAATGCCCTAATTTGCAGGTTTAGGCCGATTTTAAACTTTCCTATTTTTCGCAAAAACGGGGCTTCGCTAATGAGAACTTTTGAATATTGTCACGGTGTTTGAAAATAGTATACCAAAAGGGTCTTTTGGTGAAATTAGAAAAAAATTCGAATTTTTCGAACTGAATGGCGCCGGATTCTCGATAGTTACCGACAACGGTTCTTAATCTTTATCTTAATCGTTCTCATAGATTTTGCTTCCCACCATTTTTTTGCTGTTTCTTTTATATCCCGCACTTTGCTCGTGCACAACTGGTTCGTTTTTGCCATGTGTTTGGTCGGAAATTGAATTCAAGTTTGTTTTGAGTTTTACTGTTCGACTCGCTTTGTTTCATTACGTGAAAACCCAGCCCACTACAGCCTTCATAACAAAACAAAACAACAAAAACAACAACCAAAACACTCATGCACTTTATTGGTAGTACTAATAATACGAATTGTTATACATAGTGTTCACCATCTTTCTTCTCATTCTATAAAAGCCTTCAGTTAAGTTTTGGAATCAGCGCAACCTACAGATTTGATAGTTATCTGCTAGCAGGTAACTGTCTAATATGTAGATTTTCATGCATGATTTCCAAGAGCAATGTCAAACTGTGGTCCGTGCGACGATGTGTTTGTCTATTTCTATTTTTCTCTTTAAAACAATGTATAATAAAGCAATTATTTAAAAATTCGTTTTTTGTGATATCCGGTTTAATCAAGGTCTCGGTAAGTGTTATTAGCCTCGGCGTTCGCCTCGGTTCGTAAGACCTACCTCAAAATATAGAAAAATCTGTGGAAAAAGTAAGCAAAAAGCGAAAATAAATAGCGACATCCTAAAGATAATCAATCCGCTCTTGTTCATGTGCGCGCCAGTACCACGAGAGGCCTTTATATCCTGTGAGGAGAGTCGTATGGATTTATAAGCGAAGAAATGCGTTGTTTACTTACAAATACCGCAAGGAAGAGAGACCTGAAAATATTCCTGACGGAAGCGTCTTGAGCTCGTTGTCGTTCAACAGCCTGCAGGAAAACAAATGATAGTTAATATGTATGAATACAAAATCATTTTCGGTCACCAGTTTGTAAATGCTATTCAAAATGTAACTTTTACAGTCATACAGCCGCGTAGAATGTTCAACAAAATGTGTTATGGTTGATGTGCAGCAGTTCATTAAATTGGTATGTTCCTGTGCTATATGCATGCCATACGTGTGCTTCAGTGGAGACACCGCATGGGATACAGAAGAAATGCTGTTGCACGGGGTCTCTGGCACAAGTACGAGCCTTAACCAGGGATGGAACACTTGATAAAGTAAATGGAAATCTTGTTTCTCGCACGCATTGTTTAGTCTTAGAAGCACTGTTAGCAACACTAAGGGCACGCGAAAAGTGCTTATTTCTCTCCTGTTCTTAACCCTTTTGCTTAATTATGCAAACAGCAAAAAACTTACAGTAGTTCCGAATTCTAGGTACTTCCGTTAAACGTTAATAATACATACATACATACATACATACATACATACATACATACATACATACATACATACATACATACATACATACATACACAGCTTTATTTGTTAACGCAGGTTGGTAGAAGTCAGCCAGAGGCTGATGTGGACCTGCCTAAAACATTAAGATCTAGTTGCATTAACTAGGATATATACAAGTGTGAGGTATGCAAACAATTAAAAGTATGAACGTGAACATTGATTGATTAAAAAAAGATTACTATGTCCATTGTAATCTATTGTAACTAAAAAGTAAATGAATAAATTGTTCAAAAATAATAGAAATCATCATCCTTGTTTGTAATCAGGCATGATTTCTTCTCGAAGCTTAATTTATCTAGTAGCGCCTGGTCTTTTTTGATCTTTTTCTTAAAACTTGCATGGCTATCAGAAAGTTTATATGACTCGGGCAGGATATTCCACACAATAAGCCCTTTGTAGGATAAGGATGTTCTTCCCATGGAGTAATAAATTGTACTTTGGTACCTTAAATCCATCCCTTCTTCTTAGGTTATAGGGTCGCTGCTCAGTTTTGTGAAATAAGTCACAGATGGGTTTAGGTATTAAGCCATAATAGGCTGATTACATGAGTGAGGTTAACTTAATGCGTTTCAAGGTAGGTGCTCTTAAGTAGATCAGTTCAACATCACATAACAGGAGAGGGTACAAGTTCCCTAAACTAGCACGCCATATGTAACGCTGGGAACAATGCTTCTAAAGTAAATGGCTTCCAGGACCCTCAATCGCTTTAGATTTTTGACTTTTCGACTAAAGCTCTTACACACAGCGCTGATCTGAGGCTGCCAGGATAATTTAGAGTCAATGACTACCCCCAAGCAGACACTTAAATAAACATAACTTAAGATCTTATCTCCGAGTGTAACTGGTTTCAGGGGGCCACAAAAGCTGTTTCTATTGAGTACCATGACCTCTGATTTCCCACTATGGATAGTTAACTTATTATTTCTGCACCAGGTATTTACATCCCCCAGTATGCGATTTAGTGCATCACACACTACATCGACTGAGGGGCCTATGTAGAATAATGTTGTGTCGTCTGCATACATATCTATTTCCCCTTCTTTAATCTGATCAGGCAAGTCGTTAAAAGGAGAAAAGTCTTGGACCCAGGAGGGATCCTTGTGGGATGCCACATTTCACAGCATTAAGTTGTGATTTACATCCACTGACAACAGCAAACTGTTTCCAGTCTTTAAGATAGTCTATTATCCACTTCAGTGCAGAGCCACTGAACGCTAGGGCTTGAAGCTTTAGATAGAGTATTGAGTGCGAGACACAGTCAAATGCTTTTTTGAAGTCGATGAATACAACACCCACTACATTTCCTTTATCTAGGGCTATTTTCCATTTCTCTTTCAAGTGTGTCAACAGTCCTTCCGTCGATCTCCCTTTTATTAACCCCCATTGATTTTTATTGGAAAGGCCATTTTCGTTGATAAAGTTGTCGATGTTTCGGCAAACTGTAGCCTTCAAGATTTTACTAGGGATGCGTAGCACTTGAAGTGGCCTGTAGTTGCTTTTATCCGTGGAATCGCCTTTCTTATAAACAGTGTGCATTCGTGATGTCTTTCACAAGGAGGGCACCCTGGAATGCACAAGGCAAAGTTTAAATAATGGTTGGAGGCCTCTAATGATGGATTCACCGCACCGCTTGAGATCTCTGGGGAAAAAAAAGTCAGGGCCTGTTGCGTTTCTTGGGTTGATGGTTAATATATCCTTAAGGAGCGTGGGGTAGTGCGGCCGGGGAATGTGGGAGAGATCCTATAGATATGATGTATGGTTGAGTGATCCTGTGTTGGTTGAAGATTGGACATTAGTTTTTCTCCAATAGTCGAAAAATAATCATTCATAAGAGTGGCTTTTACATTGTCCTCCAAGATGATGTTATCTTAACCATCTCTAATGGGGCCAATAGTGTTTTGTTTACATTCCTGCCTCTTACCTTTCTTTACAAGGTTCCAAAAATCTCTGCTGTTTTGAGTTTTTGCAAATTTATTCTTCTAGTACAGGGCTTTAGCCGTTCTTAGCTGGGGGGTAACCTCGTTTCTAGCTTTCTTAAACTCTCGCCATAGATCCTCGCTTTGCGTTCTTTTAGCCTGCTGCCGTAACTTGAATCGCTTGTTCATGCATATCAATGCTCACAAAGTCACGTGTGGTAACTCAGGCCCGGTGAGAGTTGTTACTGCTATTTAAGCAAGGCTAAAATTGAAACACAGCTGATACACGAATACTTGATAAATCATCCATAGCTCGTTCCCAGAATAAACTGAAACCGTCACGCTATTTGTAGAAACTGAGTGTAGTCTGCTTGGTTATTTATTAAAGGCTATATATGAGTAAAAAAAATGAGCGAAATGGAATGTTGAAATTATTGCGAGTGATATTCCCGAAAGCTGATCTTAATTGTGATTAATAACGGTATGACCAGTAGCTATTACGCGAGTCTGTTAAGAATTTAAGGGTTAAGAACACAAGGTTACAAAACCGTCACTGAAGCCATTGCCACTTTTTCGTCATTTGGTTCCATAGGAATTGAAAAAAATAGAAAGATTATGAGGCCCTTGCGATGTAAACGACGCTCAGCGATTGCTCCTCCATGAAGTTTTAGTCTAAATAACTAGGCAGCCATAGGAACCTTACAGTAACAAATCTATAAGAAAACTCACTCAGTTGCCCATTGGTAGCGAGGGGGGGGGGGGCGTAATCCTCGGAATTCTTATTGGGGTGTGCTTCACGATTCTCCTAATCGCGAGCCTGTTTCATATGTCCTTTTTAACACCCGTTTTCAGACCTGGCTTCCTAAAATCCGTACGCGTTATCAGAAATGGCTTTTTGACATTGTACTCGGTTTGCAAAACCATTAACTAATTGTCGACCTTGTCCACTTGAAGTCAGCATATAGTTTCAAATATATTTAATATTTAGCAGTATTTGACACTGAACATTGTTTCATGCACAAAATTCTAGACTAAATCAAACTGCATATTGTGCCGTAATGAACACAGCATGCTCATGTACTAATCAATCGCTGCGTGGCGGTTATACGAAGAATAAACCTTTGAGACGGAGTCGATTGTTTTGAAAGTCAAACTACCGAAGACTTGGATTACTGTTGTGGGCATTTACCGACCTCCCTCGATTGTGAGATCTCAGTGGACGCGTGAACTCTCTGTTCTCTTCGAAGCAGTTTCCTCGCTCACAAACACGGTTTTCCTAGTAGGAGACTTAAACGCGGACCTTCTTGCTCCTGATAAACAACACAGAGACGGTCGGGCTCTACTAGATCTGCTAGATATTTTTAATCTTGATTGTTTGATTACGGAACCAACTCGCACAACAAAAACAACTGAAACACTGCTGGACTTAATCCTGACGAATGACAAGAAAAAGGTCTTAACATCAGGCGTGGTAGACACGCAACTTAGTGATCATTCGTTAGTTTATACTATCCTGAGATCATCAGCACCAAGGACTCGATCTCGCAAGATTTGTTTTCGTAGTCTGAAAAACTTCAGTCGAGAGAACTTTGTGCATGATATGCAAATTGTGCCTTTCCACATAATTGATTTGTTTGATGAACTTGATGATAAGCTTTATGCTTTTGAGCAATTGTTTCTAAGTGTTCTCAATGAACACGCACCTATCAAGCAAAAAATGATACGTGGTAATCAGGTGCCTTATATGACGGAACAATAGAGGAGGGCGATCAGGCATCGCAACAAACTGTGGAAAAAATTCACGCGCAATCGTACTGATGCAAATTACGAGGCATACAAAACTCAACGTAATACCTGCACCTCTCTTAGGCGAAAAGCAATAAAACAACACTTCGCGAGGAAAACAGCAGACACCGAACACCCGCGCGAATTCTGGTCTACTTTCCGCCCCTTTTTGCGTACTAAAAGTAAGCAAGCCAATGACATTATCTTGAGAGAAAATGACAGGATTATTAGTGACCCCGCGGGGGAGTGTGTTAGGTCCCATGCTATTCAACATTTTCATAAACGATCTTTTCTTCCACGTCAAGAAGGCCAAGTTGAACGCTTATGCGGATGATCATCAGGTACACTACTCCCACGTCGATCCGGCAGCTCTGGATGCATGCGTATCTCATGATGTTGGCGTGGCCAATCAGTGGTACCATGAAAATGGGATGTTAGTTAATGAGAGCAAGCACCAGTGTCTAATCCTCTGTGATACGGAGTATGGTTTTTCCTTCCCAGTAAAGGACACGTTAGAGATTTTTGGAATGGAAATAGATAATAATCTGAATTTTTCTAAACATATATCAAATTTATGCAAAAAGATTAATAATCAATTTAATGTTATGTTGCGCTTTAGAAAACTCATACGCAAGGAAATCTTATTCAAACTTTACAAAGCGTATATTTTACCTCACTTTTATTATTGCTCCTCTGTCTGGCACTTTTGTGGAGCGCGCGATGCGGATAAGCTCGAAGCTTTAAATAAAAGAATACTTAGATTTATACTTGGAGATTACTCGTCTCCATACAACACTCTTCTCTCAAAAGTCAGCTCTACTTCTTTGTTTAACAAACGCATTCAAAATTTCCTCATTCTGTTATATAAGAGTTTGTTTTTCACTCATTTTCCTACTTATATGAAGAATATGTTTTCACTCCGGTCCTCTTCCTATGATCTTCGTGGCAACTACATTCTTTCACTAAGTAAACCTAAAACAACTACCTATGGTCTTAACTCCTTTTCTTACTTTTCAGCTAAGCAGTGGAATGCACTGCCGGACTTTTTTCGTACCAGTTTTTTTGCAGACTTTAAGACTAAAATACAGGATGTTACCTTCATGTAGATTCTTTTTGCCTGACATACAATTGTGAATTGTAAATGATATTTTCTTTCCTTGCATTTAATGTATATATATATTATCTATATAGTTTTTATGTAGTGTCAGCTCGAAGATATTAGCTTGTTAGCTACTCTAAAATTCGAGTTTAAATAAAGTTTTATGTTATGTTATGTATAATAGAACAAAACAATAATAAGAAACTGAATGGAAATACATGGACTAATTGTATAGATACTGTAAGACTAAACTATTGGTTCCTAAAAGAAGGTTAAGTGCGCTGCAAGCAGATGCTGAGATAATAAGCGTTAAATTTCTCGATCACGAAAAAACTGATGGAAAGTTAGGTAATTTATCTGGAAACACCGTCCATTTGGCATAATGTATACATTATAAGTGTGAAGGCGTTTTTGTCCCTCCATATGGTCATATTAGGTGACCTACAAAGCACATAGATTATTGCACATTTGCCACAAAGGCAAGCAATTAACATCAATATAAGAGGTAAAATACGGTACACTATATAAAGAATAGTTTTGAACTGACGTGCAAACAATAAGAGTATGTCCGACGTTACTAGGAATTCTGCAAGCTCTATGGTGAAAATAGCGGATACATTTGTTCCTATGGAATCAAGAGATTAACTTTTTGGGCTAAATGGCTTTCGTAGCCATAAAGGGACAGGTCTGCAACTCCTTATAGTCTAAGAGCAGTAAAATCAGATTAATCTTTAAAATACTTGACAAATCCGATCGGCAGGTCTCGCAAAAATAACCTCGTTCCCAGGGTTTTCTCTCTTGCTTCGAGAAAGAACCCTGGTTGCGGCTGGTCACGTGGCTCCCAAAAGCTAAGAGCCTCATCCAAACAATTTTATTGGTAACGTTTTCCACATCATACAAACGCTTTCGACGCTTTCGAGTCAGAGCAGCATACTTAAGCCAGAAAGCCCGTCAGCTTAATGGGTTTCGAAATCATATTATGTGATGAAAAGGTATACAAATCAATTTTGACATCCCCAGAGAAAACGAGACCTTCCAGCTTATCAGGAATTTAAGACCGCCGGTTCGAAGGCAAACGTCAGAAAGCAAACCATTCAGTGCAACGTTCGTCGTTTGCTTGGGTGAAGAGTTTTAGTCTTTTTATGAACAAAAGTCTCTGTTAACTTCGCAAAGGAGAAAGCAATGTACAATATGGTAGTCAGGCGGCATATAGAGAGATATAGACTGAAGTAATTTCCAAAAATGTTTCCCCGGTTTGCAATTGTTGTCTCTTGCACACTCAATGGATCGTCATAAGGGAAAAAAATAACTACTAACCAACAGTTAAATTCTGTATTTTCAGAATACGACTTTTTTCTTAGGCTAATAGTCATATTTATTCATAAAAAGCGACTGTTAACATCTGTTCGTGTAGTACTGCTACAGTGTGAATCTTTTCGCGGCATTTAGAACGTAGCAGCCCTGTATGGGCAACCTCATTGATCTTGGGGGAAGATGGCCAGGCGTCAGAATATAAAGCCTTGAAAACAAGTTTAAGTAAATGAAAATTTATCCTTTCCTTCATTGGAAACCAAACTATTTTTAAAACATGTATGTCTCTAACATAACGTCCAGTGACATAACTAGTTGCAGCAAATTGTAATTCAAGAGAAAATCAGCTGGAAGTGGATAAAAGACAGTGTCACATTAGTCTATTTTAGATGAGACTTATGATTCAATTAGGTGTTTTTGCGCTTAGAGTCTGTTCCACGCGAGCGGATAGAGGTAATAATTTTGACGAAATTCGCATCGCGCGTCGAACGTGCATGGATTGCAAAGCGAGACAGAAGCACGAGTTGACTTTATATCGGGTTGGTAGTCACAGTGACGTCATCGATTTGTGACGCCCAGGTGCCTTGGTTTGTTGTTTTCACTGTTTTTGGGCCGGTTTTTCCGTCAAGAAATGATCCTGGCTAGAAATATTTATTAGAGAAGTACTTAACAGAAAATATTGAAGAAATTTGGGCTAATAGCTTCAAGATACGAGCGATCGAAAGTCGAGATAAAAGAGCAATTGTCGGTACGTCTCACTTCTCAGACGAATTTGTTTATGTTTCTCCAAAGTGCGTTTCAGTTTGGACAATACGGAAATAAGAAAGAAAGAAAGAGAGAACAAGTAGGGACCCTCAAGACGATATTCGTTACCCATCCAGTTCCTAACCGGACAGGGCTTAATTTGAGTTTCGCGAGGGTTATTGCGAGATAAGTATTTCTTGAAAAGTTTTTAATTTTCCGTAAAATGCCAAGCGCACTGTGGCAGGACTTTCGACAATTTGTGAACATGCAGTCTTCCCAAGATAAATGTTCAGTGAAATGAATCCCGAGGAGCTTGGGTAGATTGACACGCTCAAGTGATCTACTGGATATCCCCAAGGAGGGAATGAATAGTCCAAGGGAGTGAATACGAGACATCTGGCTGGTGGACAGGACGATTGTCTTGGTTTTGGTGGAGTTAAATGCTAGGTGAGAGTCAGACTAGACCAAGAGCTGAGGGCATTGAGCACACAGTTGAGATCTTCAGTTTTTTGAGAGAGGTCATTAGGGCGGCGGCTGTTATAAATAGTCCTATCATCAGCATGACTTTTGATAAGGAGGGGCTTATCCTTGCCTTTTTTCCAAATCGATGGAAAATAGGATTTCTCAATATGCGGTTATTTATTATTTCGGTTATTGGGCCAGCAATTATTTCTGCGACCATTCACAAATTTTAAGCACGATGAAGGCATCATTTTAGCGCGACTGCAGAGGGACTTTAAAAAACTACACCTGTATCGCAAAACACGGCATTTTGACTTCACCTGTAGCACAATACATGGATTGTGAATACACATGCCTTGCCTCGATCTATTTAAGGTTATTAAATTTTTATTCACTTTCATATTCCTTAAGGAAAGGTAAGACCTCATCAGAGGCCCTGCCAGGGGGGCTCCCATGTCGCTCGTCTGAATTTTAAAACGTCTCGTGTCGATGATATTAATGCTTCACGTCGCTGTCGGAAATTGAACGAAAATCCTTTGTCTTTGTTGGAATTTTAGAAAAGGGGGATAGCGATGCGTTGTAAAGAAACCATTACAGTTGTGCAATCTCTCAGTTAACCTTTCGCGTATAGAACACCTATACATCGCCATTCACAAATAAGAGTGTGTTCCTTTCGGTGAATCCAAAAACGGATTTTCGATCTTAAAACGGATTTCGCGTTCCTTTCGGCAAATCCAAATTCGGATTTTTGATCTGGTGAATCCTTTTTGAAAAAAGATTCACATTGGATTTGAAATCCGAAGAATTCGAATCCAGATTAACGGATTAGTGATCTACGCTGTTCCATTCACAGTGGATTCGAAATTAGTCAGATGATCCAGCTGTATTTCCAGTTGAAGTATTCCCGTAGAGTTTCCTAATTGCTGCCATTTGCCGTAAGACATCTGAAAACACTAGAAGATTGTTCATAGTGGTACAGTAAAATATCCATGTGTTGACAATTTGTCGCTAAAGATTGCTTAAAAATACAAATAAGTAAAAGGGACAAATACCTGCTGTCTTTCTACAAACGCGATAGGCACTCGATCGTGTTACACAAAAGACCGAGCTACGAAACTGGATCAAACTGAGCCGATAGATAATTTTCAACTTTAACGCGCTCCTTTCTTGATCTGTTAATGTTCCATCGTCGTTATTCGAACTGCCGACCACAAAATTCTGCACGGTATAATCGCATAATTTGTCAAACAATAGAAAACATGTCATTTCTTGAGAGGCTAAGGCTGTCAAGCATATTGCACGCGTTTGCGAAAGGTTACTAAGGTCACAAATGCAATTTCGGATTTCACGTTCCTTTCGAACGCGAAATCCGGCAAATCTCGGATCAGAAATCCGCTTTTAGATTCGCTTAAAGGAACACTGTCAACACACCCTAAGTAAACCACGTTCAACATTTTAAGACTAAGTGACATGATAAATCGTACGTGAAGGCCGGTTAACGGTGGTCTACTCTGTGAGAGCGGTTGGAAGGTAGGTGGTTAAGCCAGTACCTGATCCCTAGTCTCTCCACCGTCGTCACCGTATGACAGAGGTCGACGGTCGACAAGGATGTGAGAAGTTCAGGAACAAGCAAAGTATTCACCATTTTCACATACACCATAATGCACCTTGTTTACCCCCCCAACAACAACAAAAAAAACTTTGCATAACCATTGTTTTCGATTTCTCTTGGGACAACAGTAATACACTGGATAATTTGGAAACAATGGTTATGCAAAATTTTGGGGGTAAACAAGGTGCATTATGGTCTATATATGAAAGTAGTGATTACAAGAGATGTAAAGCGAGCGTAAAATTGAGCTATTTGACGGACAACCTAGTTCCAAGGTCTCCCAGGAGTTGTGCGGGGTTACGTAAATAGGGAGTTTAAGATACCCCGACTACGGACTACGGCTACGGATAAACATGCTACTGCGCATGATCAAAACCACGTGACTGTTCATTTTTCCCGCGTAGTCCTGCGGCTACGGTGAGTTGTTGAGCTGTTTCGCGTAGTCGGGACTACGGAGAACATTTTGCTCGTATTTTGCCGTCTCGGTAATTCAAGAATCTCGTCTTTTCGTAAAAAAGGTTCAATTTGCCTGCTTTAAGTGAGAGGGAAGCGAAATATGCAAGTTGTGTCTAATTTCTGCTCAGATTTACGGTTGTGACTACATTTTTATCTAGCTAAGCTCATATTTAAAGAAGCTTAGCTGTTTATACGCAGAATTCCGATTGATGGCCGAGGAGAAGAGAAATCATGCAGGTAATTTACTTTCTCTTCACACTTGAAAAGTTTCAATGTTTGTTCGAACTGATTAGTGTGTCTTTCTACTTGTGTGACCTTTGTTTATGCGAGTTTTTGTATCGCATTTGCTGAATGAAAATGATGTAAGGGGCCGACTATTTAACTCTTGAGGGGAGGGGTGGGTGATTTCTGGTCATCAGGAAGTTTTTTTTCTAGCAATCTGGTGGGCAGGATATATTTTTCTCTTTTTTTCCGATAAGCTTTCTATTACATTCGTGCTGCATGCAATTTTTTTCTTCCGAAAAGCGCTTGCAGGAATTTTTTTTTCAAAATCACCCACCCCCTCCCTCAAGAGTTAAATGGTCGGCCCCTAAACATCATCGAGACAATCGAAACTGGGCATTTCAATACTTCAAACTACATCAGATCAGTAGTCGGAGAAGTCCATCTTCTAAATCTAATAAATGAGCTATTACTATTTCTGTCTATTTCTTTAATATTTTACATAAGTATTCATGGGCGAAAAAAATAAAACCTGTGCAACCAAAACTTTGTTTACCAATTTCACCCGAGCTACGGTGATGGAACAAGGAGTAAAGTTGTAGGCGAATCAACTTGTACGCGAATCGACTTGTACGTACGTAATTGCTTCCTTCAAGTATGGAAGAATTTGTTCATTGTTCTAAAGATAAGATCACATGCAAAACTGACTTGCATTTTTGTGAACTGTGGTGAAAACAAGAAAATTTTTGCGTGTTGTTTCCCTCTCCGCATCTTCTCTCGTAGTCTGCCGTCTGTATTGGAATCTTAACGTTCTATATTTGCACGACTCAACCCAGTGCTACAAACAAACGACAACGCTCGTCCAGCCGTAGTTCGTAGTCCGTAGTCTCCGTATCTTAAACTCCCTAATGAAGACTACACGACGGGCCAACGCGACGCACTCAGGAGGGTCCAGTGAAACTCCCTGACGAGAGACAATCTCTGAAGCGCAAGGAAAATTGACGAAAATTACTTATCCTTGGCATTCAGCCTGGTGATAAATTAGCCAAACCACCGTTCTTTGTCGCATATTCTCGGCTTTGGCGTCACTGTCGCAATTTGGCCGAGGGAGGTTGTCGCCTGTCGCGATTTCATTTTAGGCTCTGTCGCTACTTTTTGGGCCATATCGCTTGTCGGAATTTACCCTGGCAGGGCCTCTCATCAGGCTAAATAAAAGCACGATCTCTTATGCACGATAAACGCTTAATTAATTAAAGCACGATTTTCGGTGTTGCCTATAGTCTGGAAAGTCGTCATAGTTTGACCACGGAGACGATGGAATTTGCCATAAATTCCGCTTCACAGGAAGTAGATTTTGTTATCCGATCGTCGTGCAAAATGAATCTACTAGAAATTTAAACGAAAGAACGCGGTACTTGGAGGAACTGAGTATATCCTGGTTGGTTACCTGTTAATTATCGATGAGCAAAAATGAGCGAAATCAAGCCCTTTATCCTCTCTTGGTTAAAGTTATACAGACCGATATTTTCGAAAAGTCGCTCTTATTGTGATTGATAACAGTATGAGCAATAATAATAAAGCGAACCGTGAGGGTTCTGAACTTATATAAAAACCATGATTAAAATTTTGTTTGTGTCAATAATTATTATGCTTTATGAGTATGGTCTTAAAAAGTCCGTCAGTATTTTGCAGAAGCGTAACTATGCGCCTAAAGAAATTAAAACCCTTGCCTCTTTGGAGATTTAACAATGGTTATAGGTAAGGGTCAGGAGCCCATCAAATGGAGTCTCTATCTCCCATACAATCCCTTGGAGTCAACCCTTTCCCGAGTAGATTTATGATTAGGACGGTTCCCAGGGGAGACTTCGCGCGCCGACGGTGGGAAGAGCCAATCACAACGACGTAATGACACTGCTATTGTACTTCATCAAACAGCAGGAAATTCGTTGTTGACAGGCCAAACACAATCATAAGCTAGTGAAACGTGACTTTAGCGTTTTCATCCTTCGGAGATTTTCTTTCTTTTCTTTCTAGCGGGTAGATTATACTGTGGAGAGTTTTAAACTCTGACTGTGTTAATCTTAATTTTGGTTGCTTGTCTCACATTAGAGGCCATGAAGCTGGCATTACATACGTAATGATTAACTACTACCTGCAGTCTGTAGTTCTGACAGGATCCGTTTTCTTTAGCCAATTTTTTGAGCGTAAAGGTTCTTATTTCGGGCTAAATGACTCAATATTAATCAAATTTCTAGTTTTTCAAGTTTTTTTTTCCGAAATGCGTTTATCTGAATAAATACTTGTAGTCCTTGTGGTTGTTTTGCCGTCAGCTAGTGTGATGATTCCCTGCTATGTTTTGTAACGCGGGGCCCAGCTATTGTTTTCTCGCAAAAAAGTGATCTACAGATGCGAATTCGAAGGAAAGAATTGGCCTAAACTTCTACATTAATTGCGAGAATTGTCCTGTTAGTCAGTCATAATTCCAGTTTGGCACAGATACAATCCATTTTGTTTTTCTTGAGACAAGTGGGTCTTTGGACTGGAGCGCGATGTCAAAAATTCCTCCGTTAGCAAATTACTTTTGAGTTAGCTTTACGGTCGAGCAACTGTTCTCTTCTGTTCTACTTTTCAAGTGCCAGTTTTATCAAGCAACTCTCACGGTGATACAAGTCAGTTGTAAGGGAAGACTGCAATTTCTCAAATTTCTGAACTGAATCATTCCTCCTTAGTTGTTACTTAGGTCATCGCTTTTGCACGCGGTGCTTAACCGGCGAAATCCACTCCGCGGTGATGACAAAAATCCAATGATCCTGGCACTTTTTCGGCGCTGATCATCGAAAAGTTCCAAATCATCCACAGAATGCTTAATCGTCGACTCTTTTCAAGGTGTATGTTTAAATGTGGGATGTATGATGGCAAAAAAAAAACACTCGCAAACAGTAACCTTTCCGTGATCCTCAGTTCGCTGCCTTTGTCCCATCGCTTCATGCTCAGTCAGCGGGTAATTCATTAACTTTTATTTCATGATACCCAGATCCCAGCGGCTGTAAAATTGTAAAAATGGACGTATAGTAAAAAAGAAAACGGTCGAAGGACGGGCTTCTGAGTTCGACTTCATCCAACTTCATTTTTTTCACGGTGACATACGAGACTCGCGGAAATATGACACTTTTCGCGGGAAACAAGCCGTTCTATTTATAACTCTACTCGGGAAAGGGTTGACTCAAGAAATCAATGGAGATGGAGGCTCCATTTGATGGGCTCCTGTAAGGGTTCATATGTGCGGTCTGGACAGGTCGAGTGGTTTTGGTGGATGTAGACTCCAACATCCACCAAAACCACCAACAGTGTTCGGGGCTAGATGTGTATCACGTAGCCCCATGAAATATCTGAAACATGTTTTAAAACTTCATGTACAATATTTGCCAAAATACAGTTATACTCGTTATATTCACGCTTTGTTGGCGAGAACGCGATTCCCCTGGAAACATCGTAGGCATCTTTCGTTGGTATAACATGTCACAAGGTGTCCAAAATTCAATCTCAGTCCCTCTCGATCGATGTGGCTAACGGTGGGGACGATAGGACGATGTTGCTAACATGTTATGTATCATGGCGAACGAGGAAGCACAAACTAACAACGACGGTGGGATTCGCTATTTTTGCATTAATTTCTCGTGAAATTTTGCTTGCTAGAGATGTCAAAAGTGGTTTGCTACGATTTTACAGTTGGAGACCGTTCAGAAATTTTAAAGGTATGGTTGTATTTTCGCGTTCAATACACCATGGCACCTAAAATTGTTCGATGCGATGTTAAGATAAATAATGCCAAGTCGCCATTATGCATACTCTACAGTTATGCCACTTTCCCACCGATTTTTTGTACATGTGCTATTTTCCCTGAATTTACAAGGTAATCCACTTACGATTATGTAATTCCCCTTATTGAAATTAATTGTATGTGCTCGTCTTTATAGCCACTGCAGAATATAAGCTTATCAAAGGATGTGGGACGGGATCTGTGAGGTGTTCACCAGCAACTGCAAAGTGATTCAGGTACATACATGTACTAGGGAATGTGAATGTTAGGTTTCATTAAACTTTACTCCTTTCCCTCTGCTTCTTGCTAACATTTTTCCTTTTATATATAAGTGGATAGACCACTGTCGCTGCAAACACCCATTTGTTAAGCAAATGAAACTTTATGTTTTAAAAACTCGTACACTGTCGTTACTACAACAAGGAATGAGGTACGATGAGCTTATACAGTGATAAATAATGAGCTATAATGGGCTTGAATGACCTACAAAAAATTAATGTCGACCACTGGTAGCCCAAGCTCGAAATATGAGCATCGGCGAGCATCGGCATTGTTGCATAACATTCAAAATATAAGGATTTGTATGGGAAAAAAAAATCGTTTCTGTAACCTACGAAAATGAAAGGATTTCAATAAAAAACAGCTTACCTTACTTAAAATGTGTGTTACGTCTCTCCTGTGTGGTCCACGGGTCGATTTATGGCCGTTTTATGGGTTTTTATGTAAACGGTTTTCTCTCTATATAAAGGTTTACCGAGGTTCAGTCATGTTGAAACGCAGACCATGCAGATTGCAGACTGCAGACTGCAGACTGTGCAGACCGTGCAGACTGTTCAGACTGAGTGTTATTTTTTTTACTTGTACCTCAATTTTCTAGTAAAATTTTTACTATAGTTTCCTGCTTCCCCTCATTATGTGCTCTGTGCATCACCATCATATGTTGCACTGGTGTGTACCTGCAAGGGTCATTGGTAGGAAATGAGAAAATCACAGGCTCATGTTTACCGGCAGATGTAAAAGCAGTTTCGTGTGCTTTTAGCTGCGCCGCTTTCACGCAGGAGCGAGCACAATGGAGGAAGGTAAGCTGTTTCTTTCTGTAACTGTATTATATTGCCACGATTATTTATTTGTTTAGTAGAAGATGCTTTTTCAGGTTAAGTGACTTAAAATAAAACCCTTTTCGGCTTCCTACAGCAGCTACGAGAGAGACATTTCCTCAATTTCCTTGATTGTTGATGATCGTCTTTGGTTTCACTCTGTAATTCAAACCGGTGACTTGCCGTCATTTCTTCAAATCTTACAGATACTGATGTCATTGTAGTTAGCTCGGGATATCAAACCGAGACGTTTGAGGGATGGGCCTTGCTTTAAAATATGTAAATAAATCAACGGTTTATCTACCTAAAAATAAATATTCTGATTTCCACGTGTTTGGCGGTTCCGTAAGCGTCAGAATTAAGAGAAGAACGGCAGCGACAGCGACTTGAAACTTCTCACAGATAATATTCAATGAAAATTAAGACAGAATATACCTAAAATACACCGCGGGGGATCTAGTTCAATGCGCGTTAAAACCCCTCCACATCTTCGAGTTGTACAAATAATACATTTGTTACTAATTAACTATTTAGTTTTTGAGCTCCATAAACAAGAACCATGATACTCGCACAAGATTGTCGATTTCAAACCACTACCACTTATTGGCGTGAATGCATGGAGCAAATACAATTGTCGATCCCCAAGTGAAAACCTGCCCAGAAGGACACTCTTGAGAATCGAATAAAAAAAATACATAAACAAAAGTCTTGCCCGAATCTTACGAGCTAACAACGATGACATCGGTATCTGTAAGATTAGAAGAAATGACGGCAAGTCACAGAATGAAATCAAAGACGATCATCAACAATCAAGGAAATTGAGGAAATGTCTCTCTCGCAGCCATTGTAGGAAGCCAAAAAGGGTTTTATTTTAAGTCACTTAGCCTGAAAAAGCTTCTTCTACTAAAAAAATTTAAATAATGGTGGCAATATAATACAGTTACAGAAAGAAAGAGCTTACCTTCCTCCATCGTGCTCGCTCCTTCAGGAAACTATAGTAAAAATTTTACTAGAAAATAAGGTACAAGTAAAAAAAAAATAACACTCAGTCTGCACAGTCTGCATAGTCTGCATGGTCTGCACAGTCTGCAGTCTGCAGTCTGCATGGTCTGCGTTTCAACATGACCGACCAACGCTGGGCACTCCAGCGAAGCGGCTCGACTGATCCACCGAAGGAAAACGGCCGTAAATTTGCTCCAACTGCTCCAATCGCCTCCAAATTCCACCTAGGTAACACACGATAGTTCTCCTTTCCATTCGTTTTCATTCCTGCCTTTGCACCGAGAGCGAATCAAAGGTCGCAAATTTCTGCAAGCTTTCCCGTCTGAAGCCATGGACTGAGGCTCAGCTTGAACTCTGCGTTACTGTTGAAAGCTAGCAACACGGCCAGAGACTCAAATTACTCACACTCGGGATAGGAGACAGTCTCGTGCTTCCGTTGACATCAATACCCGAGAAAGAAAACAACGGGAGCAAGAGACTGTCTCCCATCCCGAGTGTGAGTAATTTGAGTCTCAAGCCGTGTCGCTATCTTTCAACAGTAACGCGGAGTTCAAGCCGAGCCTCAGTTGATGGCTTCAGACGGGAAAGGTTGCATAGATTTGTGACCTTTGATTCGCTCTCGATGCAAAGGCATCTTGAAGCAAGATAACGAATGGAAAGGAGAACTATCGTGTGTTACCTAGGCAGAATTTGGAGGCGATTGGAGTAGTTGGAGCGAATTTACGGCCATTTTCCTTCGGTGGATCGGTCGAGCAGCTTCGCTGGAGTACCCAACCTTGGTAAACCTTTATATGGAGAGAAAACCGTTTACATAAAAACCCTTAAACGGCCGTAAATCGACCCGTGGACCACACAGGAGAGATGTAACACACATTTTAAGTAAGGTAAGCTGTTTTTTATTGAAATCCTTTCATTTTCGTAGGTTACAGAGACGATAGGTTTTTTCCCATACAAATCCTTATATTTTGAATGTTACGCGACAATGCCGATGCTCGCCAACGCTCTTATTTCAAGCTTGGGCTACCTGTGTGTTGACCTACAATGAGGTACAAGTGTGCATTGTACATCACGTGCTGTTTAGAAAATGAGCTGGAGCATATTATCAGGTTTAAAAACTGGAGGCGAGTTTTTCATTGAACGGCTTCAAAATCTCTGATACAGATCAACTCACTGTTGCACTAATATTTAGGTTTGGGGTTATTTTGGTTTAAAGAATTGGACATAAAAAAAAAAGTGTAGCAATGTCTTTTGTTTTTTCTTTATGAATTATTAATGAGTTTTTGAAGACATAAAATCAGCTAATGACCACTAATGAGCTGAAATGGAAATACTCTTATCAATTGGCAGCTCTAAGGACAAAATTTAGAGACATTTTTGAGAGAAATGCAAGAAAAAGATCATGGTGACAGGTTGGTCGGGCAGCCAATAGTTCAGACAAATAGAAACAGAAAATCCTAATGTATTGTGTCATTCATAAAACATGAAATAATTTCACGTGGTAGTCATGCAGTGATGGCAATGAAAACGTGAGATATGTACGTTGTGCAAACTCATTGTTTTGCTAATTAATCTAAACCCACACTGTATTGCTTTTTCACCATTCTTGCTGTAGCTCGCATGGGTCCAGGGTCCTGTTTTCACTTACCCTTTTGGAGATTTATACAACCCTAATATACTGTTGTTTTAATCGACATTCACAATGCTTGTAAACATAACTGTAGAAGTTAAACAGTAAACACCTGCATATAAGAACAAACGGATTAAGAACACCAGGCTGAAATTTGGCCAATAAAGCCCCATTTTTATAAGAACAAGATCAGCCTGAAAATTGTAACTTGTTCTTATAAAATGGAAAAAGTGTCATGATTACAAAGCATGTAATTTTATGATATAATATAATATATAATATGATCAAATTACAGGATAATTATTTATTTTATTTTGCTAAAATATGCTTAAAATATACCTCTAGCAACATGTTTTGGATAGTATTACTTAATAAAAATTTAAGAACATTTTGAGGCTGATTTGTCATTAAGCACCCGATAAATAACAACTCAATCAGCCTGACCTCCGAAATCGTGTGTTCTTATATGCGGGTGTTTACTGTAGTTCTGTACAATAAAACATTAAGAAGAAGAAGAAGAAAAGTAGAAATCAAAGATACTTCTAGTCTACAACTTAAAGAAATCCACATTCACGTAATATTCACTTTTTGGAAAAAGAGTCTTGTTTCATAGGAGAATTTTTTCTCTGACTGATACCTGATATCTTTTGTTTCATCGACTTTAAATTTCATTGCAGAACTTGCTCATGGCTCATGTTTTCATACAATCGAAAAATCTTAGCAACCTGAAAAACTTTGCGTAGTACAGAAAGTGTTTTGGCTATGATTTAATTCATTCAGCCATCGTCCACTTTGCTTCACCGTTATATAATTCTCCATCCTAGCAAAATTGGAAACTCCTTTGTCATTCGCAAATGTTCTTGCAATTTTTTGCTCATTGAGTAAAACAATTTCTCTAGCAAAGCAATGGGGTAACAATGGAAACAGTTGATTAATGTACACAAAACTCAAGTTTCAACCAACAGAAAAAACCTTTTGAGGGTGCGTATTATTGGGAACCGCTGTAATGTACTACTGCAGGGTTCTTCACATGTAACATTCCTTTTAATGTTCATTTTGTTTGTTTCGAGGCAGAAAAGTGAACAAAGCTTGGACATACACCTGTATGTGTACATGTCTTTTTGTTTCATTTGCTATTTATTTTATTTGTGTAGAATAGTTCTGAGCATGATCGTAATATAAATTGTTTATGTTGAAATTTTACAGGTTCGCTTTATAGCGGAGCTCCCGCGCGCGCGAAGCGCGCGCGTAGCGGAGCACCATGGGTAAGAAAATTTGGTAAACTATCCATCCCAGAAAATTTGGTTATGACGTAGCGTACGTCCGTCCGTACGGACTTTCCGGGTAGTGGAAAGTAGTCCGCATGGACTCTTCGGGTAGGGGAAAGTTGAGATTTTTTGGCGGGAAATCGCATGGCGCAACGCGTTAACGTCGCGCAATTATATCGCGCAACTGGTTTTGAAAAAAAGAAAGCAAGTAGAAAGAGTCAGAGCGAGAAGAAGAAGAGAAAATTATAGTGAAAAACGCCGGCAAGCAGAACGAGACAGAGCTAGAATGAACAGACAAAGGCAACGCGAAAGAGAAATACAAAGGCAAAGAGAACGGCAGCAAAATAATGACATGATGAAAGAAAGTGTTGTGTTAATGTCACTATGGCCCCGCGCTATTAACATTTTGATTTCAAACTGATCTCGGACTCGAAAATTCAGCCAGTAATTTAAAAATACAAGCAGGGAAGACAGAGGCTTTTCACTTTTCTCACCATAGTCACGCGTTGATCACGCTCTACGACCGTCCAATTTTTATGCTCTGATTGGTCAAAATTTGACAGGTGAGTTCATGCAGAAACTGATTTATACAGTATCTTAAACCTTGTTTACTTTCAGTTTGACAGCTGAAGCTGACAGAGTATTTTGTCAACTTGTAATGTTTTTTACTGTCTTTTTCCACTGGATGCTTAAAATGAAATACAGCTGCTATCAACAGTCTTCTTTGATTCATGGCTGGTTTGTTTATTGAATTTTTGGTCGGGAAATGCGCCGGTTGCCAAAGTTGGAAATCCGATTTCGGATGCATCGCTTTCGTTTTTACCTTGCTGGATGCGGGTTGAAAAGTCCCTCAGGCGATTCTGGCCTTCCTTTATAGCTTTTAAGAGCTGCATCTCGAATGGTAAGCCTAAGTAATTATTGTATACAGTGTATGTTTGTTTTTTAATATCTAATTTCATGAAGTCGAGCGCAGTTTATGAGGCTAATTTATGCACGTTTGTATAAAGATCTGAGGCAATGATCTGATCCAGTATATATAAGCTTACAGAACTTTAAAAAGCCTTTAGTCGATATTTTCTCTCCGCATATAGAACGAAAAAACGTTCCGAAGAGTATTTAGTTATAATTTTGGCTGTAGAAAGAAAGCTTTGAGCGATTTTCTTGCCTCGAGTTCATCTTTGAAAACAGTTAACACCAGGAAGCCGGCTAAAAGCTTTAAGCTTAAGCTTAAAGACTAAGGATTTTTAGAGACGCTTTAATACTTGTCTTCGTGAATGAAAATTGTTGTCTCTGTAAATGTTTCACCGAATTACATTTCTTTTATTGATTGTTAGTAGTCTCTTACAATTTTAATCGCTTTGCCCTTTTTTTTGAGTCGTTCATAAACAACGCTTGCAGGAGTACTCAAAATGCTGCTCGTATCAAACGCTTTTTAAGATTACACATCGTTATAAAACCATTTAATAAAAAAAATAAACACAATAAATTCTTTATTATGTTGAAGCGCGTAACTCTTTTAATGTTCACTGAAAATTTGGCGCTTGTCAAAAGTGAGAACCGGCTGGCCGTATAGGTGATTTTGGAAATTTTTGGAACGGTTTTGCTAAAAGCCCACGCGTGCTTCGTACGGTTCTGGATATTGAATGAGTGCAATTTGTCTTGAAAAATTGTGAAATACTGCATTTTGTGTGAGGTCTATATGATAAAAACAACGCCTCATATTACTGTTTCAGATGTGATGTATAAAAAGTATGAAATGTTGGTTTACACGCTCCCAGAGTTGTTGGCAAGATTTTGTTAAGTAAACTTGTCGAACGCAAAAAATTCGGCCTGATTTGTTTTCCAAAAATTCGTTTTCCAGGCCTAATCTACAGTGATCAAGAGCCATTATGGCTCTAAAATGTGATCGAAGATAATTGCTATTTTTTTGGGTGTATATATACGGCTATCAATTCGATGTAAGATTTTTTTTCACTCTAAAATCACTTAGCCTTAGCTTTCCCTTAAAGTTAACTGATTTGTGGATTACAAGTTTATTGTTTGATTTAAATTATAAATTTATTAATGGGAGCTTCGCTTTTAGCCCTGGCTAAATCTATATATTACATGCATTTTCTACAAAATACATCCTGAATCTATACTGTACCAAGCATACCTTGTTGTTTATGGTTAACTGGATTTTTCATTGGTCCAATGATCATCTCTACTGTACAGTTTCTGTGATTGCATAGGTACTTGGTTGTCATTAAGTACATGTCGTTTGTAGCTGTCTATATCGGTATTTGAATGATTAATTGTGATATCTATTCATTTGACTGGAAATGTACATAGTACAACAATTCTGTGTTTACAATATTAATGGGGGTAAGGGAAGACTTATGTACTCGGAAGATCTTTGCCATGCAAGTTTATTGATTATAATATTTTTTACATGACTGTATACATATTTTCATTTATTAATATTATTCTCATGTAAGGACAATGATGCAAAAAATACTGTAGCCCATGAAATTCAACATTTTAACCATGCCTCTACACTAATGTACTTCTACCCAAGAATTTTGTCTTCTCCTGAAGGAAACCCAATTACCCTTCAGTACTAAAGCACCTCTTTACATTCTTTTAAGCAAAATTTATTTCCATAAGAAGCCTGAGTTGATAGTTATGGGTCTAGTTTTGAAGAGTTTGAACTTTTGCTCAGCAACAAAGTACAGCAAAGTACAGCATGAAATGTGTTTAACTTAATTTTGCACTGAAGACATAATTAACAAGTTTGCATACATGTAAACTGATTAGAGTCGATGACTTATTTAGGAAAAACTGCTGTTTCTTGTGTCACCTGAGATCAGCTTAATATAACTTATTTTTGTTGTTGATTATAATTTTGCACATACATGTAATGCCTCTCAAATACGCCTGGCAAGTTTCCTGTAAACAAATGAGCACAGTAACATGTCTTTCCGCAAATAAAAGTGTTGATTATTCATCAAGATAATTCTTTTATAAAAAGGGTTAAATTATCTACTGAGTTAAGCTGGATTTGAAACACTAGAATCTTATTAAAAGAATATTGTTTTTTGTCATTTTTGTTGTTCCTTTCACTATTGATTTAAAATTACTCCCAATATACATGTGCCAGCACCTTGTTTTTATAATACAATTTCTGTTTATTATTTATAAACCCTTTTGCTCGTAAGCTTTCATACATGCTGCATCAAGCAAATCTACAACCAGTTGCAGAAGTACTTGAGACAGTGTACCTTATTTTGGCTTAATGGCCTGTCAATGATCTTGTGCTTGTCATACCCCACTTCTCCCCTTATCAAAATTGCTAGCAATGAAAGATCATGGTCATTAGTGTGACTAGCAGCGATTTGAAATAAGAAAGGCTGGTTTTTCATCAGAGTGTCTCAACATTTTTTCAACTGGTTTTAGAATACACTGCATGCACTAATATATATTACCACAAAAATTTGTACATGTAATGCTTATATAGTGAATGAATCATTGTTTAAGCTTTAAGATAAGTACAGATGTAAACAAAACATTTTTGACCAAAAATAAGTAAATCTTGTTAATTTTTAATTTTTGTGTGGTTTATTAAAACAAATTTGAAATGATGATAATTAGTTTGTTTGTGCTCAGATATGCTTATAAATTAAGGGAGTAATACATGTATTATACTTTTACCTGTTTCCTTGAAATTGAGTGCATCAGTTTTTGGTCATGGGTGTTGGAACATGCAGACAAATTATGTACATTTGTTTTAATTAAATATCCTATTTCATTTAATTTCACTTATCAAGATGAATATACAGTAAATATTCTCCATGCACACTGTTTTCTTTACATTTCCTATCTTGGTACTGATGAGGAGAATTTATTATATAACATTAAAGACCTTTTTTTGTTAGTGATCATGTTTTGTTATTCTTAGGACCTTTAATTTATATTTGATTAACCTGAGTGATGTTTTAACCCTTTAAGCCCTAACAGTGATCAGCATCTAATTTCTTGTAATATCAATTATTTTATAAAGCAGAACTTACGTAGTGGTCACGGCAATTTTGTTCAGGTTTAAGAACCTTCCTGGCATACATGTACAATAGATCAGCATTCCAAATTGCAGGACCTCAATTACCTTTTTAATTATTATGCCCTTCAGCATCTGCACCCCACCAACGTTTTTGTTTTTATAACATAAAAAGTAAAAGTGCAAGCTATTTTTGGTTATCTGGTCATGAGAACAATGCAAGATGGAGGAAAATTAAGCTGTGGGGCACTTAATACATGTTCAAAATTAATGATTTCTCCTCTTTCTGAGGGTTGGTTTATGTGCCATTGTTTTCATGGTACAGCTGTAAGCCTAAAAATGCACAGTTAGAAAATACAGATGCAAAGAAAAAGTTTAAAAGTTTCTTGTGATCTTGACATTGGAAGGCAAAAAATTTCAAGTAACCACAAACTAATGTTATTAATTTTTTCCTTGAAGGTATTATCATTTTTTTTTGTCCTCTTCACAGCAGAGAATGTGTCCTTTTGTGAAACACTACCAAGATATCTGTAGCAAAGTTTTTGGAGGATTTAAGGTGCAAGTGATTTGAGCATTTAACAGTCAAAGAATATTGTCTTGAAATGAGAATTTGTTATTAGACTTTCTATCATTTAATGTAAGAGTAAGAGTATTATATATGTGTTGAATTGAAATACATTAGACCAAAAGTTAAAACAGGTAAACAAAATATTATAAAATATTGCGGATAGAGAGGAGGCTGGTCATTACGTAGATATTATGTACCACTACAGCATACATGGTGTAATCATGAGTACATACAGCTGTAATACACAGGCTGCACATTGTAGTAGATAGTGTAAATTAAGCATAATAGTTGCTGCTGAATTTTTCTGTGCAAGTGCTTAAAGACACCTTGCCTAATGTTCTTGGTGTTTTTTCTATTGTTTATTTACAAATGCCCTTAGAGATTGATATAGTGGAATGTTTGACTGTTTAAAAATTGGCCTTGTGCAGTTTGTGTTTGAGCCATAAAGGCTTGCAGAAAAAAATGCAACCAAATTGAAAGAAAGGTAATCGCTCAGCTTTATACTTCATGTACGTGTATAAGTATATATTTTACAGCAAAGGAATAGTGACTGTATGAGAGTATATTTTTATTGAAGTTAACTGTACATGAATATATAAAAATCATATATGTGAACTGCGGGCTGAAGAATTATATGAAAGTAGATCATTGCAGTTATAGATGCAATTATACTTGTGCAGTTGTGAAAAGAAAGCCTAAAAGAAAAAAATTTCAGGCTTGTACGGGATTCAAACCCTTGACCTCTGCTTTCTTTTCACAACTGCAAAAGTTGCGTCTATATAACTGAGATGATGCACTTTCATATAAGTATTTTTATTCCTCTATGGTTTTTGTAAATGTTGGGGGCAGGGGGTAAAGGTTAATGTTTCAGTCAGCCATGTTGATTTTTTTCCTTCATGTGCAGTGGGAAGGGTTAGCTGAACCCCTGACAATTAGGACAACAACATCAACAGCTACTAAACTTTATAAGGGATGGAACATTTGAATTTTATGCAATGGAGTGGGGGTGGGGGGGGGGGACATTTCTAGCCTGCGTAGCTGCTGGCAGGATTGAAAGTGTGTACAAAGTTTTGGTAGAGGTCAAGCTGTAAAGCCATGTGGAGAATAAGGAGGAGACGCTCACTTCTTGTCGCTTTGCTGCCAAAACTCTCAAGCACAAAAACAATCTGGCCAGTTATGCAGGCTCAAGAGATTTTCTGTCTGCAGAACTTTCTTTTCCCCACCCAAATGTGTCTGTGAATGATTTTTATTTTCAGGTGAAATCCCATGAACATTTTTTTTAAATTGCAGTTGCATACACATCATTCCCTAGATTTCATCAGAGAACTAAAAATGTTGAAAATAACAGGTTACATACACCTCCACTATAAAATACCTTTTTATGTGGCAATGCTTGCACTTGTGTCTTTTTTCTTTTTTTTTTTTGATAATTCACAGAGAGTTCTGTTTCAATATGTTCAGTGTCTGATATAAGGTGGCTACCCATGTGTCATGGGAAGTGCTACAGACTGTAAGGGTAAAAGGTCACTAAGACCCTCTTAGAATCTAGGAGGCTGGGGCATGCCTGCCTGCCCTCCACCACTCCCAACCACCCCCCCCCCCCCCCCCTAGAAAAAAAAATGAAATAATCTAGACCCTCAGAGGTGCACTTTCCAACACAATGTGTTTTTTTATGACTTCCCATTGTGATTATTTTTTGTTATGAAGAATAGGGTTAAAATACTTAAATTTGTTGTTTATTGTTTTGTTTCCTTCTAACGTAAGTCGTATAAATAAACTGTCAGTAGGGATTAGAGGTCGTGTGGGTTGTGGGGATCAGGGTTAGGACAAGTAAACATTATTTTATTTTACACATCTCCCTCTGAATACGATATTGCATTTTATTATCAAATGTAGACAATAATTTTCAGCAAAGGGGGAACGTTTTAAAAGACAAAGGTCTTTTTCTTGTGGTCCAGTTGGATTATCAGCTCCAAGCTGGGTTGACTGAATCAATTTCATGGTTTTGCTGAGTGATGACTCTTAGTTTTTTTTAAATGGAATGGCAACAGTCTTCCTCTTCTCCTGGGATGGGATTTTTTTGTGCTGATGGCAAGGGAGATTTTGTATTTTTCTCAAACTTTTACTGGATTTTTTTTAATGCTTCCCCCCCCCCCCCCCCCCAAAGATATCACTTTGCTAATGGCTAGTCCCTTAAAAAGAAAAGTCAATAAATTTGCCTATGGTACCCGGTATTCTAAATCAAAGTATTATAGCAAACATTACCGAGACTTTCTCATACCTTTAGCAGACAGGTAGGCCTGGGGTGTGTGAGCACCCCCATCAGTAAAGTTTATGGGAGTGTTGAGCAGAATTAGCTTTGTTAGTTGTTTAGACTATCCTCAAAAGGGATATTCTTTTTAGTACTATGATCGATCCTTTTGTAGGATAGCTTGATCTAAACTAAACTACATGTATGAAATGACTATACATGAACATGTGTATTAAAAAAATAGTTTTCTGTGTGTGGATAATATCGTCCCCCTGCTAAAAGAAGGCTGACTTTTCCCTGGTCTTCTGTAGTACTAGGGGAAAGAAGCTGCTAGCTGCAGGGAAGATAAATGTTAATACAGCATTACAATTTATAATGCCAAACAGCTGGAACAAAGTTAATTTTTAACCTACATAATTATATAAGGAAAGGGTAAGCAAAAGGCAAGTTTTGTTATTAGTAATAAAGTTGTATACATTTTATGCACACTTTCTATTCAACAAGGCCTTTGTTGAATAGACATCCAGTGCAAGTGACAATACTCAGAGAGGAAACCCTACACAGAATGAGCTTTCACAAAGAAAGTGAAGTGTTTTTTTTTCTGTCTACAGCCACATATATACGGATTTCAAGATTACAGTGCCACAGAAGAGAAATAGCACACAAAGTTAAGAACAAGTTATTTAGGGACAACTGAAACCGCTGACCCAGTGCAATGGATTGAACAGCTGTACAATGAAGATGTAAGTTAATCATTAATAATTAACCTAACAGATTGCCAGTGTTTTTACAGACTGTATATAATACATGTACACACTCAGTATTTACTACTGAGATTTTGAGAAAATCTGATGTCTCTGGCTGGTGCCACTTTGAAATTGGGGTAGTTCCTCTGAATAGTATACATGTAATTATTGGATATGTTAACAGTAACACACACGCACTTCTAGACTGCATCACTGCACAGCTGCAAGCGGACCACTCACCATTAACACAGGAGGTTGTGCTGGCAGGAAATGGCGGCCGATGCATGGGATTGTACTTTTTGCAGAAAATAATTATTTTTGTTGGATCGGACGTGTTTTATTCTGGGAGGAGTGCGTACCTAATTTTCATAAATGATTTGTTTTTGTCTTTTCTAGGGAATCATTAAAAGCAACATATACCCTCTTAAGTAGTTACTGATGCCCTGGTTTTTCCAGTGCAGGAGGGAACAAGAAAAAGTAGACAACTAGATGGAATGGTATTGAACAACAAAATTAATAGACTTAGAGGAATGTTTACAAACCAAATTAAGTTGCACAAACATACACTTAATTTTAATACCTAATACTTAGTAATATTGTATTTACATTTCTACAACTTTTTGACAGTAGTTTAATTTTGTACACTTCTGGAGCTTAGTGTAGCCGCATGACAAAATATTATTGAAAAACCATAGGGAGATCATAAATAAACTGTCCTCTGCCCCCGTCTCTGTTTCGCTGTTTGATCTCAATTTTGCTTTTCATCGTTAATTCACTGGCTAATCTTCTGGCCTGTTCTGCCCAGATATTCATGGACCGCGGGAGAGTGTTGCATTTCAGATTTAGTATTCTGAGTCTCTTCCTACCTATACTGGTTAATCGCTACTTGGAGTTGTACTTTAAAACAGATTCTGGGTATAGCTTTTCGCCCATCAGACATCTGGTTTGTTTAGCCTTTCCACAGGATCCGGAGAAGTTCAGTTTGTCGTGAAAACTTCGAAAACTCTATTAAAAACGGGAAGCTCACTTGTAATTGGCTAATCATGTTAGTAACCATGGCGACACCAATATCCTCACACGTGAAAGATGAAAATAGTATATATCTTCACTGCGCGCGACTGGTGTTTCATCAGTATCTATATAATAAACCGTTTTCCGTGGTGATACGTAGGCCTTGCACAAGGTATTAACAGGTTAATTAGGCATTTTTTTGCATATGTTTTTTTCAGCATATTACTAGTATGAATCTTACCGTAATATTATGTTCTCATGTTATTCATAATTAGTAGAAAAGGCCTTAAATATCTGTCTTAACTACATCTGTTCCTTGTTTGCAGCCGGGCAGGTTACTGTAAGGACTCCGTATGTACGTGGTTACTTGCGCGTAGTGTTAGTCTTGATCATAACCAACAAACAAGTAAAAAAGTCAAACTTACAACCCAAACAGCTCAGATAGATCCGCGAATATCCCGCGCCAATTTCAAAGACATCTCCTTCCAGACGTTTTCAAAATGAAAGGGATAGTGATTCCTCAACCGATTTTCCATATTAAAACGGAGTCTGTTCGAGAAAAGGTCCATCTTTCATTTGCCGCGCGTAGATTTTTCAAAAGCGGTGTAAATTTTCAGAAAACCTCTTTCGAAGATAGACTCCATACCAAGAGAGAATGAGCTATTCTCTCTTGTCCATACTAACAAAGGCCGTTTTTACTATATTTTCAAGTTCAAAGGGATAATATATATTTATTCTTGTTTAATCTTCTTCGATTTAGTTTCAAATTGCAGATACGCCATTTTTCTTCAAAAAGCCGCGCGTATAAAGGTTTTTAGAATTTGGCTTTTGGAAAGCAGGAAAACAAGTTTTATCAGCGCTACGTGGCTTATTGTGAGCTTTTCTCAGCCAACTCGCCTTCAGATTTATCGCTTCGCTGATTATGAATAAGTAATGATGTCCCTACATTCTGCGGGATGGTTTGGAAGAGGTGTGCCTTTAGGCTTGCCATAATCAGCTATGGGTAAATAGGTCATTTCCGAAAACGAGGTTGAGCGCAAAAGGGAAAAGGGCCGGGAGTGCCTGCTATAAGGGACGGACCATTAGAAAACTTATTGGGGGGGCGAAGTACAAAAAAAATACAGTGGAACCCCGTTAATGCGACCAACGTTAATGCGTAATAACGAGGTGGTCGCATTAACGGGGTCTTCAAAATAAGAAAATGACTCGATGGTTTTTACTTTTGGTTTGAAAGAATACGGCCGTAATAACGAGGTGGTCTTATAAACGGGGTGGTCGTAAGGCGGGGTTCCACTGTATTCGCGCAAGGGAAAATTAACTGAAAAAAATTGGTGCATGCCAATTAATCCGAAAAAATATTCATGCTATGGGCTAAAAAAACTTCATAAAAGGAATTTGATAACGAAAAAAAATTCCTGCGGCTCGAAAATTCCCCTCCCCCCCCCATAATTTTTCTAATGGTCCGTCCCTAAGAGTCAGTGTTTTTGTATTGCGCTCATCAATTTCCATACTAATCCGATGACGGCAACTGTCAATACATGACTAATCACAAGTATATAGGGGCGCTTCCCAGCATGGTCCAAACTAAATAACTTTGTTTACCGGAACGACCAAAATGAAACATTTTTACTGTTCTGGTTCCTGTAGCAAACACGACAAACAACGATCAGTTTCGTGTGAATACACAAAACCTTTGGTCTTGGCTCATCAAACACAATGGTCGCAAAAAACGGAACAGTCGCCAGCCTGAGTGGAAAGTAATTTATGAACATTTTTTAAAAAGCTCAACGGACAGTGTTAACCAACCGAAACTTGAGCTCTCTCTTTACAAACCATTTAGAAGTTCATCCAAGGCGGTATATGATTTTGCGGAACAGGCGCGCGTACAGTTTCTCAAATATTATAACCGGTGGTCTTGTGGATCGGTATTGCAGATGCCTGACAAAAATCGCCTGGAATCGCCGCTCGGTGTTTGGACAAATCCAGAATAGAAAACCTCCTGAGCATTTCTGCCTGCTAAACAAGCTATAACAGTTTCTTCTAGTTCGGATTTCAACGTGAAGTAACTACATGAATGGAGTAATTTTAATCTTCCAAAGCTTAAATATGTCTCTATAGGACACAATTCCTTTGATTCCTGGATCATGGTTGTTTCTTACTAATACACGTCAATAAGTTACTCATTATGACTCTGCCAATCAGGAATTTGCCGACGGCAGCGTCTGCAGAAATGAACAAAAGGGTTCTTATAGCAGGCTTCCGTTACCCTCTCTCCTCAATCCACCTCCCTTTTCCTCTATCCCCAAATCCCCTGCCACTTTTGACGCCTGCTATCATGCTACGCAGGCTAAAAGAGAAAGACCACGGCAACAGAAGGACAACAAAACAACACGGTTAAACAGCGCGTTGGCAATTGGTTTTTATTTGGGGAAAGGGACAATAAGATGAATCTCATGGTGCTATGTTCTAAGGAATTCGTTAATTTTCTTGTACACAAATTTCCTCAAAGCCTTGGCAGTAAGGGATCATGTTTATTTCTTCTAACCTAGTTTGCAGTTTATTGTCACCTCTTTGGGGCACTCCCTGCCCTTTTCCCTTTTGCGCTCAACCTCGTTTTCGGAAATGACCTATTTACCCATAGCTGATTTTCATACTAATGATTACTATAAATCTCTTTTATGGTATCAATACTAGACAATAACACTGAGGGTGTCCTTTATGACCCGAAAGACCGATAAGAGACGCTTGGCATCTTTTTCCTTTTGAGGAAGCCCATATTGTCTCTTCTGTTAATATCCCCCACCACCACCACGAACACGCACCTTCGACTTCGAAATGCTATATAGCGTAAACTCTGGCGTTTCTTTTTCACACGTGTATTGTGACTACGGGCACGCTTATCTCACGTGTACAATTTGATCAAAGAGATTATGACAATCGCTTTTCCACTTGACTTTTTTTTATATTTTAGTTTGTGTCTTTTTGTTTGAAGACTATACCAGTTATTGTTGTTCTTGTTATGAAGGTGCTTTGAAAAAAATAGATCAGATGTGAAGTGAATACCATTTTTTTATATTCTCGAGAATTTTAGTGTAAATTAACGCGAAGGAATTTTCGAGAATTCCTGAGAAACTCTGGGATTTTTGAGAACAATTTTGCTCTGGAACTTCGCCAGATCAAGAGAAAACAAGCAATATCAAAAACAAAAGCAACGACAACAGAAAGGCGACGAAAAAGAACTCGTTATGAGGTGACAAAAATAGCACCATCTGCTTTTTCTCAGGAAAGTTACCTGTTTTGGGAAGGGGAGTGGGGCTTCAGAAGCCGGAGGGTAGGGGAGAGTCAAACCTAATTTGTCTATCGCCCGGGAGAGTCACCCTTTCAAACTAGACAAACTGACTACCTCTCACCCTTTTTCACCCAATCTGCATCACCATTTAGTGACACACGCAGTTCCACTCGTTTTTTGCTAAGTTTTTAGTCTACGTCACCTCTCGCTGAAAATTTGATCGAACGGATCAAATAGCATTGTGTTTCAAAACTGAGCATCTGATCAGTATAAACCACAGCTTCTCAATCCCTCTACAGAGGCCAAACTACTTTATCAACTCAGTTGATAAAACCAAAGTTTTGCATGTCAGGCGCCACCACCGCCGCAACACCACAGTTTTATTTCTTAGAAGCTTAACCCTTCCTTCAAAATCAGTGTTCATTTGGTACCACACTACGTACCTCTCAGAGTCAAAACATGTGATGCGCATGAAAAGTTTCAATCTAAAAGTTTGAATTTATAGCCATCCCTGTCTTTTCTTTGAGTTTTGCTTTTTTGACTTGCAAGGCGTTAAAATGCAGTCAAATGACCCTCGACATTAATAAATATGGTTGTTTCTTTGAAATTTTCTCTTAGCTAAAGCTGGCGGCATGACAGAAGCTCGGGCTTCCACCTCTGCCTGTCTAGCAAGAATTGAACTTCACGGGTCCGTTTTAAATGGCTGAAGTTGAGTTCACTAAGCAGTGAAGAAGGATGCTAAATCTGAATTTTCGACGCCTCCATAATTATAAGACGGATAGAATAAAAAACGCGTCACGTTAGATAGAAAACGATAAATTACTGTGTTGTTAAAAAACGAAAGACGATTCACTGTAAAACAAAAGAAATTGCAGCTCCCTCTCTTATTCTCGCTTTATGACCCTGGGTTAACTTAATTCACTTCCAGTGAGTAAAATATTGTATAAAGAGGAAAGAAAGGAAAACAAGTTATTAACTGGCCGTTTTTATGCCGGAGACGTTTAAGTCGTCTGGTGTAAGACCGGGACGTATAAAAGTCGAGGTACACGTTGAAAAAAACAAAAGGACAAAACACTGACTCTTCCCATTCGTTTTCGAACGGGTTGGGCGTGTAAATGCGTCCCAGTTTACGCCGTCCCGTTTTTAGGCTAGGCCCGTTTAACGTCGGAGACGTTAAAGTCGTTTGTTAGTGAGCGCGTCTAAGCGACGCACTTAACAGAAGACGTTAATGTCGTCAGACGTTAAATGCGTCTGTTTTATTTGCCGTTTTTACAATAGATAGTCGTCTTATGACGGCTTTATCGTCTCTAGCATAAAAATGACAACTCAGCTGAGTACAAAAAGTAGGTCTGTGCACCCACTTCTCGGTGTCTGGAAATTGGATGAAACAGTGCCCGTCGCGTTTGAAATACCACTTCACACTTTCTCTACCCTTTGAGCAGAGGCTAGTGTTTCGCTTACGTTGTGACGTACAAAATGTAGTCTCGATCATTTTAAAATCAGTACGCAATATCGATCTTTCCTGAGATTTTTTTTTTTTACATCTTGTCATAAATGGACAGTTTATGCCGATCGTGCAAATACCAGCCTTAGGGCGCCAGTGGTTCGACGGCTTGTTCCAAATGAGCTCCCTTGCCATACGCGACATGGTGCTTTGCACATTGCCGCATGTCCAACCTTCCCTTCACGCTATCGACTGTTTTTGACAGACGCATTGTGACGAAATGCTTATCTCAAGTATTGAGTTAGGTCTGGCCAAAAAGCTACACCAACTGTTTCTTCACTTGATTTTCTTATATCTTTCTTTGTTTCTTTCCGTAGTATATCCGTTGTCCGTTGTTGTTACGAAAGTAGTTTATGAAGATTACACGTGAACGTCCGCTTTTTATGCAAGCGAGTAAATACGAAAACACAAACTTTCCAGTCTGGCAATCACGAGCGCCAGTAGAGCTATTACTGGGGTACAGCTTGGGATCAATAGAAGGATGCTGTATTCTGACGCTAAAATGTTTTTATACATGTTCCTAATTTTTAAGTAAGATCAGTATCAGCCCGAGAACCATAATGTGAAAAGGCTTTGCCGCTATGATCTATCTTTACCAAAATAATAATTACGGTTCTATCAATACGTTCTTCAAGGAACATTTGTTTAAATGCTTTAAGAACAATCAGCTTCATGAACGACACCTTAACATAGCAATGATTGAATTTTCAAATTCCCTCACAGTAACAAAGGCTGCATCAAAGCCTGATCTTAGGTGTTACTCAAAGTCTGGCAACTCGTAGTTTTACCATTGAGACGATGAAATTTGCGTTAAACGTCGCTTCAAGGGAAGTGAATTTTGCTCTTCGATCGTGCAAAATGAACCTCCCAAAATTTTAACAAAAGAACGCGGTATTTGTAGAAACTGATGAGTGTAGTCTGCTTGGCTATTTATTAAAGGCTATAGATGAGTATAAACAAATGGAATTTTGAAATTATACCGAGTGATATTTCCGAAAGCTTATCTTATTCGTGACTGATAACGATGTGACCAATAGTTATACCTTGGGCGCCAGAGGTTTCTCTCGCGTGCAGCGGGAATTTTCGGGATTTTCCAAAGGCCGACACATCCTCGGCGCCTTCTTTTCGCGCGGATCACTATAAAGGCTTGACAGAAACCGGAAACCGCGCTAGAAAAGTCTCTGGCACCCAGGGTACAATAGTTATTACGCGAGCCAGTTACGAATGACACAAGATAAAAAAACCCTTACCGTGGAGCCAATACAACATGTACGTTATTCGGTTCCATATGGGAATTTAAAAAATAAAAAAGATTATGAGGCTTTTGCAATCTAAACGACGCGTAGCGATTGCTCCACAATGAAGTTTTATTCTAAAAAACAAGGCAGCCATAGGAACATTAAGTAACAAATCTATAAGTAAACTCACCCTGCCTATTGGTAGCGAGGGAGGCGTAACCCTCGGAATTCTTATTGGGGTGTGCTGCAGGATTCTTCAAATCGCGAGCCTGTTTCATATGTCCTTTTTAACACCCGTTTTCAGACCTAGTTTCCTAAAATCCATACGCCTTATGACAAAAGGCTTTTTGACGTTGTACTTGGTTTGCAAAGCCATGAACTAATTGTCGACCTCTTCCACTTGAAGTCGGCATATAGTAAGTAATTAAGTAAATAAGTAACAGCTTTATTAATGTGCAAATGTATTAAGCTTTCACAAATAATTGGCGACACAAAATATAGTTTAAAATATGTTTAATCATAATATTTAGCAGTATTTGACTCTTAACATTGTTTCATGCACAAAATTCTAGACTAAATCAAACTGCATATTATTCCGTAATGAATAGACCATGCTCCTGTACTAACAATCCCTGTATGGCGGTTTTATGACGAATAATAGAACAAAACAATGATAAAAAACTGAATGGAAATACACGGACTAAACGTATAGATACCATAAGACAAAACTATTGGTTCCTAAAAGAAGGTTAAGTGCTGCGAGCAGATGCTGAGATAACAAGCGTGTGTATTTCTCCTGGTATTTCTCGATCACGAAAAAAATGATGGAAAATTAGGTAATTTATCTGGAAACAGCATCCATTTGGCACAATGTACATACGTTAGAACTGCGAAGGTGTTTTTTTTGCTTACATATGGTTAGCCTGCAGTGCAGGCGTATTTTAGGTGGGCGAAACCTTGTTCGTGTTTGTAATATTGTTGTAGCCGCCATCTTTGATTTTATGAAAGTGGAAGATTGGGGAGAGTAGAAATAGTAACCCCTACGGTCCCTACGGTAGGTGCGAGGGCGAGGGCGGGGAGGGGAGGATAAAAATACGCCTGCCCGATATCATTGTTCTTTTGAATGACTCCGTACGCTGGCAAACTGAGCTCCTGATTGGTGCGGGATAGGGAAGTAGATTGATGCCTGTCAATTAACTGTAAGTCTATATTGTTTATCCCGTTTCCGTCAGTCTTTTGGAATTGGAGCGGCTGGGAATGTCGTTTGCATGGGCCAGAAAGCTGGTTAGTCTCGCTTGCTTGAGCAAAGCGAGAATCTTAAAATGCAGTTGTTTTTGTTTTTTTTTTTCGGTGGAACCTAGTTTGTAGGCCCCGCGTTCCTAGCGAAGACCGTGGAAACTGGGATAAGAATCGTGAAGACTTTCATTCTATGGAAATGAGTCTCGTGATGAGCATGTGGTTTATTTTGGGGGATGACTGGAATAACGCGCAATGTTTATCACGTTTAAGTGCTTTTCTTCCATGTAAGAAATCAGACTTTGTCTTTTGCGTTAAAACAGGTTACGTTTCATGCTTATGACATAGTGAGCCGATAAAATCGTAAGTGCTAAACAGGCATAACAAAAAGTAAAACTGTAAACTCTCTCTGATCTTATTGTAATTTGGTTCTGACCTTCACGATCACGTGCGAAAAAGTAAATACAGCTAAACGTGACAGAAAGAATAGTTTTGTAAAGACGTGTTCCGGGTCATGGTAGCGCAGAATCTGGGGATGAAAATCGACACGATGCTCTCAATCTCAGTGAACGCTTCGAAAAACAACGCGCAATTGTCCGAATGTTATATTTAGAGACGAAAAATTTGGAAAGATTAATGGATTATGCGGTGATGTCGCTTACAAATCCACACACCATTCGTGGTAGACCCACACTAAAAGATGTCGAGCGTTTTCGGAATGGTTCGTTCCACGAATTCTGTCGTTTGAAAGCGTTGATAACTTTGAAAGAAGTGAATACATCAGATGTTGGAACAAGGAAGAATGTTCATGAGCAGAACTTCGATGATGGGGTAAAAAACAACAAGCAAATCGTCGTTAATTTACCTCTCGTGTTCAACAGCCTGATTCTTTTCCTTTTTTTTCATGATGCTGGATACTTAATTGTAACGAACAACAAGTGATATTTCGTACATCATTAATATTATTGTATAGGCGATGATAAATGTTGAGGAAACAAATCTTGGGCCGATTTTCGAATCTTTGAAACTCAAATGAAATTCAATGAAATTGCTTGATTTGACTAACTTAATGCGTATACCTTAGTGCCAACCGTTTTTCGATGGCATGGGAAAAGGGAATACAAGTGCCATTTCCATTTTTCGTTTTCGCATGACATTGAAAAACAGATTTGAATTTTGCTTTTTGTTTTTCGTTTTCGACTAGATTAGAAAAACGGTTTTGAACTTCGTATTTCGTTTTCGCATCTCTTTGAAAAACAGATATGAATTTCAGTTTTCGTTTTTCGTTTTCGCATCACTTTGAAAAACGGATATCAATTTCGTTTTTCCTTTTTCGTTTTCGCATTACTTTGAAAAACGGATTTTAATTTCGTTTCTCGTTTTCTTATCACTTTGAAAAACAGTTCTGAATTTCGTTTGTCATTTTTGCACAATCATTTGAAGCCCCGGCCACCCCCTCGGAAAGTATCTTTCTTGTCGTCATTTCCAGGATACAACAAATTACTACAATGCGTGTACCTTAGTGCCAACCGTTTTTCGATGGCCTTGGGAAAAGGGAATTCAAGTGCCATTTCCGTTTTTCGTTTTCGCATGACATTGAAAAACAGTTTTGAGTTTTGCTTTTTGTTTTTCATTTTCGCCCTAACTTTGAAAAACGGTTTTGCACTTCGTATTTCGTTTTTCGTTTTCGTATCACTTTAAAAAACGGATATCAATTTCAGTTTTCGTTTTTCGTTTTCGCTGCGAGAAGCGATAAAAATGTTTGCAAAATTACTACGCGGCGCGAAAATGGAAACGTTTACCACAGAGTGACTGCCCTGCTTATTCCCCGGTCAGGGAGGCAAAGACCGGGATTCCTAGCGTATCCCCCGCCTAGCGGGGAATAAAAATGTCATATCCCGCTCATCCCCTTGGGGAGACGGGGGGGCGTTTCAAATGACTGGTGTATTAATCCACTTTTCAAATTCATGACAAACGAAACTTCAATCTGTTTTTCAATAACAAGTAATGCAAAAACGAAAAACAAAATTCAAATCCGTTTTTCAAAGTGATGCGAAAACGAAAAACGAAAACTGAAATTCATATCCGTTTTTCAAAGTGAAGCGAAAACGAAAAACAAAATCTGTTTTTCAATGTCATGCGAAAACAAAAAATGTAAATGGCATTTGAATTCCATTTTCCCATGCCATCGAAAAACGGTTGGCACTAAGTTACACGCATCCACTACATCATAAGTTATAAAACAATTGGTCCACTTGAAAGGGGAAAAATAAGACGCGTCTAGTTAACTTCTCCTATAAGTGGCACAAAACATGTGTTCGAGACTTAAATGAAACGGGACTCAGCTAAGAAACTCCTTATATGCTCGTATAACTGGTTCTTTTGCCATGATTTTGCAAATGTTATATACTCACAAACTGCCAAAACTGTGTTCAGCCACCTTATTATCCGTTTTTCAAAGTGATGCGAAAACGAAAAACAAAAAGCAAAATTCAAATCTGTTTTTCAATGTCATGCGAAAACGAAAAATGTAAATGGCATTTGAATCCCAATTTTCCATGCCATCGAAAAACGGTTGGTACTAAGGTACACGCATTTAACTTGATCTAGAATTCTTATGTATTTGCGAAATACTGTAGGAAAACGGCATAAAAAGAATTCAAATTCATTTTCGGCGACCGAAATTTACGGCTTCGAGACAGCACTTCCGTTAGCTGTCCACCGCAACAGATGATGACGGAAATGACGTATAAGGTAATAGTGTTCAAGATCAGAGCGATAAAAGGAGATGGTAAACCTACACGACTTTTTTACCTCATGCCAAAATGCTGCTCGTTCCAATAAAGTTTTTTTCGTCTTCTGGGTAGATTATGCTCTGGAAGGTTCTACATTTTCACTGAGTAAATGTTATTTTACCCGCATGTTTCACATTGAGAGATCATGACACGACCTGACACACATATCGATTTACTGTGGCTATTAGCGGGGAACAGCGTTGCGTGACGACATTAAAAACGACTGTGTAGCAGACTATTTTGAAGCATGATGGTGAAGCTTTTTATTACGGCTGAATAAGGGTTCCAATTTTCTACAAAGTATCTTCTGGATCTGAATAACTAAGCGATTTTCTTTAGTCCATGAATGTAATGTTTTTGTACAATGCTGTATCACGTTAAGCCCAACTCATTAGTTTTGTTTGGAAAATCTTAAATTATTACGGGTAGTGATTTACAGGTCGTGTATACTGTTGCAATAAAACGTAATACTGAGTAGAGGGGAGGTACAAGGCAACTGTAATATCATCACGACTGAGCCATTCTTCGGTGGTTCCAACAATGTTACCTCTCGCGTCTTTGGCTGTTCGTTTTGCGACTGGGTATTGGGAAGCCTTTACACGAGCGAAACCTGCTTTAAGACATCGAAGACTGTTGGCATGTACACAACAAATGTTCAGTCTTGAAAGATCTTCACTTCACTTAAAACTCTGTTGCCTTCGCATAGATCTCTGAGATCTTTAAAATTCCCTCCGCAGCTGATGTTTTGATTCTCGAATTAGCAGAGGTCTGTTTTTGCGTTTCCGGTCTCATTCACTTCCGTCACCGAGAGATGTGGTTCACAACGAACTAAGTCACGTGGTACAAGTATCCTCCCTTATCCATTTTTTTACTCGCCACTTCGCGCTTCGGACGCCCTTCGGGCGACGGTCTTCCGTCACCCTTCGGACGACCTGCTGTGCACCAACGAGAAT
>CALNXK010000285.1:275000-287500 GCA_942486035.1 Porites lobata
TAAAAGTTTAATCTAGTAAAATGTGAGCTTTATACCACTTTTTTACCAAGAGCTCTCCGAGATAATGCCGTAAAGGAGACCAGGCAAATAGCAAGCCATAAGATTCACATACTAGAGCTTCTAGTTTTGATAAAATTATTTTATTTCGCAATGACAAAGAAATCAAAAGATTTTAAATTTGCACTGAATTTGCTAAGCTCTACCAACGTACCTCTAACAATTCACTCCAAAGCGACGGAATTAATATCATCCAAAGGAAGCTGTAAATACAGACATACATAGATATGTGTAAAATGACACTGACATGAATGAATGAGTCTCGTGAATGAATCTTTCACCCGCTCTCGACTTGACCTCTAGTAATGGCGGAGGTCTCTTCCGTTGACAAGTAGGCCATATATCCGTCGCTTATCTCTTTTTTTTTTCTTGCCACCATCTGTTTTTACTTCTGTTTTACAGAATTGCAGTGAGCTGGCTTTCGTATTCGGTTTCAGCGTGAAGTTTGGGCCAACATGTTTGCCGCTTTTCTCCAGCCATCACCCACTTGTCGAGCTTCTGAGGCTTCGGCAACCTACAAAATCATCCTGTTTCCCTGAAGATATACGCGTCCCTTTTGATTGCAAACAGCAAATCAGTACTAAACATTAAAAGCAGAAGACGTCCCACGTCATTGTATTTAAAAAGACGTCCATACAAAGTTATTTTAGGTGGAATCCGTGCTAAACACTCTGCAAGTTCACTGAAAGTCTCAATTTGCAATTTTTGTTTACCCTCCAACGCCTCGCTTTCATGACTAGGCACCAGTTTTTTCCCGCCTGTCCGCCATTTGTGAATTTCAGGGCGGAAAAACGTTCTGCGCAAGCTTCTGCGCATCCTTTATCGCAGGCTCAAGGCGGGCTTTTCTGTGTGATGACTGTGTTCGACCGTTTGTTTGTTTGTCACTGGTCACTGAGAGAGTTCTGACTAAGACTAAATGAAATGCACAAGGTGTGAACGTTTGCTCCTCGAAAAGCCTTTTTACTTTTGTGTGGTTTTTGTTTTTCGTCACTTGAAAATTACTTTGGACTCGGAGCAACCAATGTTAAAGGAAAAACGGATCATTCCGTCAGTCTGAGGTGGAATAAAGAGTTTTGAACATTTCCAAAGAGGCGAGTATTTTTTTGATTGATCATTCGATTTATTTGTGAGTTGATTTCGCCTTCTTTCGCCGGGCTGAATTAAAACCCACTTTTTTTTTAAATTAGTAAATACTTTTTCACATGCCCAGATTTATTCCCTTTGCTTTACCCTTCTCTTCAGTCAAAGAACCATTTTGTGCGCCCTAAAACTTTCTCGGAAATACCGGTTGAAGGCCAGTAAACTTACTCTAGAAGAAAAGAATCATTTTTCTGTTGCTCAAATACTATAAGTAGTCAGAGTTTTCTTCACTTTTAATTACATAGTTTTGTTTTCCACTGCACTGTGAAAGTTTCTGTTCTTTATAAGAAATAACTTTCTGTACGCAAATTTCCCATTTCACTCGCTGTGAAATAGAGGACAACTGCCGGCAGTGACTTCAAAACAATTGACTCTGCCCGTAACACTGAATTGCTGGAGCTGGATTTGTCTGAAGCGAGCAAAACAAATACCCTTATGTGCAGTTTTCTGAATTTTGTAACGATTGGCTGAGTTTAATTTGCTTCAATGAAGACCCTCACACGGACCAGTTATTCGCTGAGTTATTAAAGCGAGGAGAAGAGCTACATGGTGAATCATGGTTTAAATGCGATAGCTCACTGCAACTGATCGTTTGCTTTTAAGATCTTTAGGTAGGTTGTTTTCGTACAAAAAATTCATTTCTTCATTGTCAGAAAGACGTTTTTGCAATAATGTAATTTTAACTTTGTTTGAAGGAAATCCTACTTACGTGTAGGTTTTTGACAGATGTTATGCATTTTCAACTTGACAACACAAGCATAATTTATATTTATCTCTTAGTACGCGAAACGATCAAGTTTAAAAATAAACTATAGTTGCTTTAAAACCGATTTTTGGGAAGATTTTACGAGATAAAGATTGACCTTTTTTCTGCCCGCATAACAACGCAATAACTTGTACATTGAGGATTTTGTTTATATTTTAGTTATCTGCGAAACTACGAGTGTCCGATCGAGCGAGGGTTTTAAAATATCAGCTCGAGTGCGACAAGTTCAGTGCCTTCAAACACATTGTGGGCAAGCGTTAATTTTTTTGGGCAAATCACTGTCCAAAGATATGTTGTTTTTGTGTCCACAGTGGAGCTCCGGACCTTATATATCCAGGAACTTGCTTATATGAACACATTTTGTGAATGCATCTTGAAAAAAATCGGACCTACGCATGCACATTTCCAGTACAACGCAAGGAAATTGATGTCGTTAAAGTCCGTTTTACTATGAGGTATTCGTCGAGAAAATTAAGTAACGACAAGGTTATAACCACAGCTTGCAACTTTTGAAGACAAATTGCCTGTTCTTTCCAGGTTATGAGTGGAAACATCTTATTTTTAGGCAGTAAAATATTTGAAATCCCGCCATTTTTTCAAACCCGGCCAGGGGATCTGGGCAAAAAAGTTCACGCATGCTCGTTACGTTTTTCCGCCCTGAATTTGTGAATACGGTGTATGCTCAGGGTGGTCGGCATTAGATTCTACCCACCAAAACCACATCGATCGAGAGGGACTGAGATTGACTTTTGGACACCTTGTGACATGTTACACCAACGAAAGATGCCTACGATGTTTTGACGTATTCGCCTCCCGGGGATTCGCTTTAGTTTGCTTTGGGAGATCGAGTTCTCGCCAACAAAGGGTGAATATAACGAGTATAACTGTATTTTGGCAAATATTGTACGTGAAGTTTTAAAATATGTTTCAGATTTCATGGGTCTACGTGATACAGATCTAGCACCGAACACTGTCGGTGGTTTTGGTGAAGTCTACATCCACCAAAACCACTCAGGGTTTTAATTTTTTTAGGCGCATAGTTACGCTTCTGCAAAGTACTGACGGACTTTTTTAAGACCATACTCATAAAGCATAATAATTATTGACACAAACAAAATTTTAATCATGATTTTTATATAAGTTGTTATTATTTACACATACAAACTATTTTATTTTCTTCTTATTATTTATTATTTTTTTAATGTGCACTTGTGAGCAGCACACTAACACTTCCAGTGAACAGTTTCACTTGGGAGAAGGAGAAACCATGCTTGCCCGGGGCAACGAAAATTTTCGTGCCCCGGGCGAGAGTCGAACTCGCGACCTTCCAAATCCCATCATCAGTCCCGGGAAACAAACAGGAACATCATGGCGGGAATTTTAAGTTACGAACCCGCGTTCGATAGGAAAATTGCTGCGAATTTTGGATATGTTTCTGAAGTTCAAAAGCCAACTGACGATTGCGTTTTTCGCTGCCGTCAATCATCTTAACGGACCTCTTAGGAAACAAGACTTTACTTTAATGGGTTCAAAAGGTCAAGTTTTCTGATTTGTGATTGGTGGATTTCGATCCGTTTTGTGTTTTTCTGTGTTTCAAGGTTCGTTGCTTGTGGTCGTAATTATGATTGACGGCAGCGAAAAACGCAATTGCGAAGGCGGCTTTTGAACTTTAGAGTTCGCATGTTTGTGAAAAGCGCAGTAAAGCTGTATTATGTACATTCATAAGTCTCAGAAATTTAGAATTTTGGAGGTCAATATATGTAGACTGGAATGCTAAAATCCATGCCGGAAAGAAACTTCTTCTTGCAGGGGGTGGGGGGAGTATAAAGCTCGCGGTATTTACACCTAGCTATATATCCTGGTTCCAGAGGTTGTTCCTGATTTTTCTCCGCGTGAGAAAGAACGAGCACTTACCAGCGAGCTTCGCGATTCGTTCTCGCCGCTCGTTGCTCGTTTCCAACATCTTACTAACATCTCAGTCATTATGTATGAAACTGTATCCCATGATATATTTTCTGCACCCCCACGTGAAATGAACGCAGCCTTTCTCGAGCCTTTGTCTTTCTTTCAGCTCCCAGTACAGAAGTGTAGTACACTCTGCAGGTATAGTAGAATTCCGACTTCACTAACGCTAGAGCCCTAATGGTTCAGTGGTTAGAACGTCCGATCTAGTATTCGGATGTTCGGTTGTTCGTGCATATCATCCGTACATTTTCCGAGAATCTTCGGTTACGACTTTTAAGTTATTCAAAATTTAATCTCAGTCCCTCTCGATCGATGTGGTTTTGGTGGGTAGAATCTAATGCCGACCACCTGAGCGGTCGTGACTAGAATGGATACTCCAAAATCAGGTATCCGCTCGGAGACTGGAACTGAATAAAATTATTTTTCGGCAAATCGCTCCGACTCTTTACGACCTTGTTGTGTTGAAAGACTAAGTATACAAAGACTGAAGAAGGCCAAGATGAGAATGGTTACTACAAAATATGGATCAAAGCCTACATAGAGGTTAGTTGTTTTTCACGTTCTTTTTGTAAGAATTTAGTGCAAGGAGCAAACAATGTCTGTTTAATTACAGTACCACTACCGCGACTGCCGTGTAAAGCAAAGTATCTGTTTGGATACCTCAGAATAAGGTGGATACTTCAGAATAAGAATGGCCAAAATATGGAAGTTTTGGCCATCTGGATTATTATTACTGAACTTCCCAATATAAAACTGATTGTTACTTTTACAAAGAGGGTACAAATACAGTCAACCATTGTGTAATTATGGCTCAGTTAATTCGAAGCTTGCTTATAGGATAGCAGCCCGGTGTAGGGGGGTACTCGACCAATATTTGGGTGTAGGTGAGCCGCTGAGGGTTTGAAACCCATACCCTGTTTAGGATAACACCCTCAACTTTAGTACCCAGATAGGACAGTTAACTCCCTCAGATGGGGACAAGGTTATCAAGCACACCTGTCAACTTGTACTTATCTTATTTAGACAAGGGTGCCAAGAACAATAACGTTTATATTTATTCCAGTAAATGCTTTGGGTGATGACGTACTAAATATCTGCAAACATTTGCACTAAGACAAAATCGATCATGCATGAAATACCCTGTTTATAATTAGAACAGACTCGCACAAATCATGCACACTGTTTAGGACAACCTCGTCCCCAGGGCGCTTTTCCCTGGCTTTGGGGGCGGGGCTGTGTTTACTGGATCAGACAGCGTATTGTCTAGAGATTGGGCCCTTTGAATGAACTAATCCATTTTCTCTACGAACGCAACGCAAGTCCTACACACCACTGTTGACCTAGCTGACCTCGTATCGTCCTCAGAAATTTTGATCCCACACGTTTTTTTAACCTTCGAACACAGATCTTTAGTTGAACCGGCCTTGCTGAATATCCGTAGCATATAGCGACTCTCATAGGAACCACCACATAGCCTGCAAACTGGATTTCTTGCAGAAATCTTCGTTGGAGTGGAAATACTTTCCGCCATTTCGATTTCGGTATAATGCATAAATTATTTTTATTTGGTCATTTTCTTACATAAATTACCTAAATCAATCAACCAATCAAAATGACGGATCGACCGGCCGATGCCAGGGCCTTTTCCCGCCCCGCCCCCAAAGCCAGGGAAAAGCGCCCTGGGGACGAGGTTGTGTTTAGGACAGACTTGCAGGAAATTGCATACCCTGTTTAGGACAGACTTGTGCCAAACTATATACCCTTGTTCAGCACAGAGAGGACAAAAACCATACCCTGTCCAGTGGCACATCCCCATGGAGGCCATATAAGGGAGTACCCCCCCCCCCAGGGATAGCAGACAGTTGTTGAATTTATGGCTCAACATAAACTGTTTCTGTTTTCTTATATAATTTATTATGGTTGATTTTTTTTCACTTTTAAGTGGTAAGTTGCTGTTTAGTTTAGTGTGAGAAGAATGGGTACTTTATGAGATTGTAAAAACCAAAGTGACCCTCACAACCTGTGGGATACTCGGGTCAACCTTTTGGTGCGCTGGGTATCTGGCACAATTAGCCAACCAGAACCCAAATCCTTTTACAGTCTTTTCTATGACCAAAAGGTCCAATGTTAGCTACTTTTGGCAAATGTAAACTATGTTATTCCAAGTTAGTCATTTTGTATTCCTGAATCTGCTGTGTGAACCTTTGTAATTTCCAGTCACATTGAAGGTGTTGAAAATGCAGCCCCTTTATTGTCCATCCTGTCATGAAATGTTGCCCCATTCACAGGTAGCCCAAACTCTGAAGGAGTTTGTTGGACTTTGAATTTATAAGAGAATGTATGACAATAAACAAAATACGTCCTAAATTCCATTTTTTGACAAAAATAGAAATGAAAATGACTTACCTTGTGTTTTTGTTTTGTTAAGCTAAAATGGCGTGGATATACCCTACTTCAATAATTATTATTTATTTATCAGTATTTTGGTTATTCATTTTGATATTAGGCAGGTACCACAAGGAAATGCTTTGGTTGTTCCTTTTTAATTTAGATGATAGATAACTTTGTAGGTGATAATTTTTGTAATGCACTGAACTGGGGGCCTTTCTCTGCTACCAAAAGAAAATCTTTCACTTTTAAAACAAAAGGGTCAAGGCTTCTTTGCTGAATCAAGGCACTGTATCGTGGAACACAGTGCTTTTTAGAATTACCGCCAAAGTAGCAGCTTTATTTCCTGAAAGAATGATTATAATGGAAGCTTTATTTAATGCATGGCTAATATCTTTTTTCAGGTGACTTTCCACCCCCAGGGTACATAAACGCACATTGTGGAAGTGGAGAAAGAGTAAGAGGAAAGTAAAACAGAGGAAAGAATTATGAGAAAAGGAAGAAATGAAAAAATGGTTGTAGAATTGTAAACAAACAACTTTATTTTTATAAAAGTAATAAATAATTTTTCGTACACATTTTATCAAATTCTTAGAGTGGTTTGTTTGTGGTTTTGAGAATTTTATTAACCAAATGGTCAAGCTACCCAGACATGCAACTGAGCAGCCAACTGCTTGGCCTCAATGAAAATTGTTTTTTTTCCTGTTTTCTTTTCTTTTTTTCATTTTATTTGCTATTTCTCTTGAAGCCTTCTCCAATTTTCTTCATTTCTTCATTTCTTTCTCCAACTGGTTTCTCTGTTCCTCACAAGCATTTGACTGCAACACCCTCCGGACCTCCAACTCCTCCTCCTGTTACAGCTGCAACATGGATATATGTTGTAGTTAATTTTTTATCTCAGTTAATTTTTATTTTTCCATTGTTTTTGGGTATGGTAATGTATGCTATTGCTAATGATTTTGAAACAAAGGAAAAACAAAAATTACCTGAAATAAAAATATTAACTGCAACATATACCTGCATGATCATTTTTATTCCATTTTAAATTTATGATAAGCTCACCATACTGAGTGAAAAACAAAAAAATAGCCCATAACCAGCTTAATGCTGAAGGTCTTGTCTCATCAGGAGCTCAGAAGGCAATCAAGGAAATAGGTAATAGGTCACAGGGAGGGGCAGGAAAACACCCCTCCCCCCTTGAGTGGAGGAAGGGGGATGAAAAAGAAAAATAATTCATCCCAGGATCAACAGGATCTATTTCCACACTTTTCAACACCATGATGGTACCACTTGGCTGAGGACTATTGTCAGAAAGTTCAGTGTGGAATAGGGTATGGAAGGCAGAGAGTTTTGGTGACAATGAGGCTCCTAGGATTTGAAAAAAAAACAAAACAAAATACAAGTGCAAAAAAGCAACTATAAATAATTTTGCAAAAATCGTAATATTTAGGATAAATAATTTGAATTGATACTAGAGTTTCTAGTAAATGTAAAAAGATAGCAGGTGAATATGGGCCGGCTGGCAGAGGCCAGCAGTAGATCTAGGGAGGTCCCTGGCCCTCCATATTTCTAGATCAAATTGAGGACAACATTGCCAAGAAAATTCTTTTCTAGATTGAGCTCCTCCATACCTTAAGGTCTGAATGAGTGGTTCCTTCCTGCCACCTTAAGGTCTGGTGAGAATCCTCCCCTCCCTCTAGCCAACCCCTCTTCTTATCTGAAGGTTCCGATCTGCCACTGTAGGCTCCAGGTCCTATATCAGAGCTATACAGAGACACTACACTAATACAATCTGCAGGACCATTTTTTTTTTGTAACTTGAGCATATGTCTGCCTGCGCTTGTAATAGTGATCACCAAGCTACAAGAAGTATGACCTGAAGTAAATTAGGGACCTGTCACTTATTAGAGGGGGGGCAGGGCTGGTGCAATTCTTTTTTCGCAAGTGATTTTTTTTTATGCCCTCCCCCAATTTCCTGCAGAAAAAAATATAACCCTCCCCCTTGTATGGCCCAAAATAGTTATGACCCTCCCCACGCTAAATTAACTTGTGATGAAGGGAGGCGCCAATACGACATTCAGGAACAGGTATCTAAGATCACCTCATGCATTGAAGCAATATTGAGCACGAATAATCCTGGTGCTGCTGGAAAATTTTACACGACCGATTATGTTCTTGTCCCAGCTGATTAGTTAATACTGAGGGCGAACATTATGAAGCTCAGTGAGTTACTAGAGAACATATTAGATATGGATAGACGCATTAAAGCTCACCTTAACACCCTGTTTCACTCAAAGACTGGTAATTTTATACGAGGAGAAGAGTATTCTAAATTGTTTGATGAAGCTGTTATTACAAGGCTTGATGAAGCTAAAAAAAGAGTAAACAGTGAATTGAAATATCTTAATGAGAAACTTGATCAATGCAATGACATGTTTTGCAGTGTGTTGCTGTTGAAAAACAAATCAAGAAAAAGACGTACATGTAGGGTTGTTGGGTAGTTCAGGTTGATCATTATGAAAGTTTAAAATGCTTACTGTGCAAGGGACTTGTTTGTTAAATAATATATTTTATTTGTTGATTTATTTTTATTTTAAGTGAACAGCAATGTTTGCTAAAAATGGTATGGCCCTCCCCAAAGCCCAGCTTAAATTTTTGGTGACCCTCCCCTTTTTGGCTACATAAAATTTAATGACCCTCCCCCCAATTGCACCAGCCCTCCCCCGCCTCTAATAAATGACAGGTCCCTTATGTTTTTTTTACTATTGTTAACACTTGGAATCAACTAACCCATAAAATTACAAGATGGTTAACTGACCTTAACTGTATTTGTACCCTCTTTGTAAACGTAACAATCATGTTTGTATTGGGAAGTTCAGTAATAATAATCCAGATGGCCAAAACTTCCATATTTTGGCCATTCTTATTCTGAAGTATCCACCTTATTCTGAGCTATCCAAACAGATACTTTGCTATGAATAAGCTTTACACGGCAGTCGCGGTAGTGGCACTGTAATTAAACAGACATTGTTTGCTCCTTGCACTAAATTCTTACAAAAAGAACGTGAAAAACAACTAACCTCTATGTAGGCTTTGATCCATATTTTGTAGTAACCATTCTCATCTTAGCCTTCTTCAGTCTTTGTATACTTAGTCTTTCTTCACAACAAGGTCGTAAAGAGTCGGAGCGATTTGCCGAAAAATAATTTTATTCAGTTCCAGTCTCCGAGCGGATACCTGATTTTGGAGTATCCATTCTAGTCACGACCGTATGCTCAGTGCATTTCAAGCCCGAAGACTTTACAAGACCTTTTCAGTCTAATCTAAAACGACTCCTTAGGGAAGATGAATTTGGAGTTTGCGTTTGGCCAACCATCCATGTTGGAAAAAGAGCAACTGAAAATGAGCGTCAAGGTTCCCCAACAAAACGACAAAAGAGAATGGCAAGTAATCTTCTATTGGACCTGCTATTGTCACCCTGTTTTAGACAAGTATTATATCAAATTATGAGCAACGTATTCTTCCTTTATAGAATGTCAGATCGGCCAAAGAAAGGATGTCCAATTTGGATTCGTCGTGCGCAGCCACTGAGTTACAGTTATCGACTGGTCATCAGGACACCACTCTTGATGCGAGTGTAAGCTGTTCTTGACTTTTTCTGCCAGTAAGCTGGTGATACATATTTTGCCCAGATAAATTATTAACGTCAGATATTTTTAACAGGTGAGTTGCACAGAACCAGGGACCAGTACAAGTCAGGACACCACTCTTGTTCTAAATGTAAGTTTTTCTTCACTGTTGTTGATGTACATGTATCCCTTTTTTCTTCCAATGACTGTGTGAAATACACTTTGATACATATTATGCCCAGACAAATTATTAAGACCAGGTATTTTTTATAGGTGAGTTGCACAGAATCAGAGACCAGTACAAATCAGGACACCACTCTTGATCTAAATGTAAGTTTGTCTTTATTGTTGTTAATGTACATGTATCCCTTTTTTCTTCCAATGACTGTGTGAAATACACTTTAATACATATTTTGCCCAGACAAATTATTAACACCAGGTATCTTTTATAGGTTAGTTGCACAGAATCAGAGACCAGTACAAAGCAGGACACTACTCTTGATCTAAATGTAAGTTTTTCTTTACTGTTGTTGATGACTGTACATGTATCCCTTTTTTCTGCCAATGACTCCGTGAAATACACTCTGTGATACAGATCTTTCCCAGATAAATTATTAACACAAGTTTTTTTTTTTAGGTGAGTTGCACAGAACCAGGGACCAGTACAAGTCAGGACACCACTCTTGATCTAAATGTAAGTTTTTCCTCACAGTTGTTGATGTACATGTATCCCTTTTTTCTTCCAATGACTGTGTGAAATACACTCTTTTTTTGCCCAGACAAATTATTAACACCAGGTATTTTTTAGGTGAGTTGCACAGAACCAGGGACAAGTACAAGTCAAGACACCACTCTTGATCTAAATGTAAGTTTTTCCTCACAGTTGTTGATGTACATGTATCCCTTTTTTCTGCCAATGACTCTGTGAAATACACTCTGTGATACATATCTTGCCCAGATAAATTATTAACACAAGTTTTTTTTTTAGGTGAGTTGCACAGAACCAGGGACCAGTACAAGTCAGGAAACCACTCCTGATCTAAATGTAAGTTGGTAGTCATGTTCCATGAATGGCATGACAGTAAACATGTAGTCCTGACAACAGTCTGGAACCACATGCAAGCTAAATTCATGGAACGAATGATAACAAGCTAATACAAAATTATATCCAGGTGCATGTTATAACCTTTGGAGGTCTCCCTGATTTACATGTAGTATTGAACTACACGTACATGCATTTAGTTAAAAGATCTACTTTAGAACTTCAGTTTCACAAGTCATGGCAACTGGTATTCAGATCTTGTGTGACAAAATGGCTAATGTTAATTTTTTAAAGGTACAACATAAGTCTGTGCAAACCCTAACTGACTCAACACAAAGCAAACTACTACGAGAAACAGAGGTTCTGCAAGGGAAGCTTGCAACTACACGTCAGGCCCTCCAGAGACAGACTGCAAAAAATAAATACCTCAAGAAAAAAGGTAGTGTAAGATAAGACTTGACAAGTGTAATTCATGACTTATACCATCATAATGCCTGCGCAGCAGTCAATCAGAGCACCTGTACTATTGTAACCATAATTATAATAAACTAATGTTCAGAACAAATAGGTGGTGAGTAGTGAGTTTTTTCTGGCATATTTTTGGGGTCTATTTATGTTTTGAAGTATTTTTCAGGGTGGAACATTTTCATGCCTTGGTATTTTTAGGCCATTTTTTCAGATCTTGTGGCATGCATTGCTATCTTTTTCACCTAAAGTGCTTCTCTACTAACCCAAGATAACTGTTTTATTTGTTTCCACTTTTAGTACAACAACTATCAAAGAAACTGAATGAAAATGAAGAGAGTGAAAGGAAATTGAGTGCTGAAGAGCAGGAGGAGGAAGAAGAGGAAGAGGGGGATCTAGAAGAGGAAGAAGATCAATACGCTGATGAGGAAACCGATACAGAAACAACTGAAGAAGAACCTGATTTTACTTCTGGATCCAACTATGAACCAGCCAGTGAGAGTGAGGAGGATGGCGACGTTGGGGATTCAGATGTTGACGAAGTTTTTAAATCGACCCGGTTAGAAGACATAATTTTTTTGCTAAGTGATACCTGACCACCATTCCTTGATATTGAGTATAACAAGCTTGTATACAAGGGTCAGCTATTGACGATTGTAGCTTAAGCCTTTATATTTGCTTTCAGAGTCAAATCACCAAAAGATGGCAACCTTAGGACCGAGCCGAAATTCATCGTCTTTCTATCACAGCTGATGTTGCTGTTCCAGTCGTGCCATGTTTGCAAGGGCAAGAATCCACCAGAAGTTGAAGCTCAACAGATTGGCACCAAAGCTGTCATCACCACTGTCTGCACAAATCCAGGATGCTGTGCAGAATCTACATGGCACAGCCAGCCAAATATGCCAGGCACGAAACTTCCTGCTCGGAATTTTCTTCTTTGCATGTCCATCCTGTTCGCTGGTGGTTCAATAACAAAAATAAGACAGATCTTCAACCATATGGGTTTGGCATGTGTATCAGTGAACACCTTCTTCAAACATCAAAGAGT
>CALNXK010000285.1:292500-297500 GCA_942486035.1 Porites lobata
AAAGTCAAGGCATTCTGAATCGTCTGAATGATACTCTTCGCCACTTGTGTCGGAAAACTCTTCGGAAGAGGACATATTTCATACCAATAATCTTCGATCGCACTATACTTTCAAGGATCCATACTTTCAATGCTTCGTGTTTTGGAATGGTGTCCTTTTCTTACGTCACAGCTAAGAAAGTGTCAAATATCGGACTCTTCTCATTGGCTCGTTCCTAATGAGCCCACGAGACAAAAATTTGTCCAGCGGGGCTTAAAGCGCGCAAAAATTTAAAAATTTCAGTAACTTTTGGCGCTCGTAAAAAAAAAAGGATTCAATATTTCTAAAAAATTTTTTCGAAAATGAGTTCTTGACAAATATGGAAATCTACCAAAAGAAAACAAATTGAAGGGTTAGGGGCACTTTAAGCGATTTATCAGTACAGCCGATCGACGAAATATGCCTATTTTCTGTCAGTGTGACTGTTTACAATACACGATGGAAGGTCTTAATGCAAAGCCGCAATAACATATAATTCATGAAATGTATAAACGTTTGGTGACTTTTAACACAATGGAACATCCTTTAGGAAAGGAAACACTTTAAGCCGAACGCATTAATACTACAGGTGTACCTGTTTACGGATGAGTATAAAACTGGGACAAAGACAAGGAGAGGGGACATTGGGACGCGTGTGTGAGGACTTGTGACTTGGGGACGCGAGACGAGGGACTTGGGGACATCAAGTATGGGACGTGGGGACGTGTGGGACGGGGACGCGGGGGACGTTAATGAATATTGCACAAGTCTGAGGTAAATGCGATATCTCTTTCTTTGTGAAAATGTGTTATTTATGGTCAACATTAGATTCCATCGTCCAGAACCGCATTGGACACCTCATTATGTTTACACAAAATATTTCCTAATATAGGAGTAAGCGCACTGACTATCGTGATTAGGGTTAAGCACTGTTAGCAAGCATTTACTGTTAGGTTTGCCACTAAAAATAAGTGAAATAAAAGAAAATTTTGTAACAATAGTTAAATCCTCCGTGGTGTAGTGGTACAGGTGATGGATTTCGGAGCTAGCACTTCGGGGTTCGAAGCTCACCTATGGCACTTAATTTAGTTCCCTTTGTTTATTTAATTTGTAATCCAACACTGTTATTCGATATAAACTTTGGCGACCCTTGTTTTGTTTTATGTTTGTCGTTTATGTTTGCATTTGTTATTTTTTAAAATATATTTCAAATTTCTGCTAGCCCGTAGTATTAAACCGACGAGTACCTGTTTTCAGGTCTTATCAGGGTTCCCTACTCAGGCTGGGGCTGGGGATGGGGTTGGAGTGTGCTTGCTGACAGGAGGCCTGCTAGACTGTTCACAGTCCTTTATTTGTCCGTAAAATCGTTGGGATCAAGCACATTCTCTAACAGGTCGCCATCTTGGTTTCAAATGTACCGGGTTTAGCCCGTGAATAACTATGAAATCTACTTTTGGCGCAGCGGACCCAAGAAGGCCGCACATCTGGACGATTTAACGGAAAGGTAAGGGACAGTGAACAGTCTGGTGGCCCCTAAGCAAACATTCCCCCTTGCTCAAATGAACCTTGCTAGCTTCGAATTTTTTATGTTTTTTCTTCCTCGATGAACTTCGTCTCCTTTCTTTTTTGTTTGTTTTGTCTTTCGTTCGAGCTCTTTATCTGTTACTGGCGTCAGTGTAGTGATAGTACGGGTGAACAGACGTACGCACGATCTCGTGATTTCCAAATGTTTTCGTATCTACAGGTTTCCATTTTTTCTTTCGCGTGTGCGAAAGCTTCGCTAATGCGAAAAGTGGTTAATTATTAATAGCGCCATATTTTCAAATTCTTGTACCGTTTTTGCAGAAATGCACCAAGAGAGAATGATCTAGCTCATTCTCTCTTGAATGCACATATTAAGCTGGTGATTCTCCTGAAGGGCAGTGAATTCACAGTTAGCCCACGGAAGAAAAATGAGTAATAATAGGCAGGGTATAGACTGACCGATTTAGAGTCGTTTTCCTTCTTCTCGCGTCTTTTGCAACAATCTTTTACACTGCACAAGAGCACTCTACAAGCAGTTCAGTTATCTTTTGAAGAAGATCAGATTTCGTGGTTCTTGTGCCGAATGAAATCTCAAAATGCTTGTAAATTTCCCTAAGCAAATTGCTTTTGAAGAAAAAAGAGTTGATTTATGTGAGCCTTCTCGCAAAGATTGTACTCATCATACATCAGAGGGCGTTTGCCAGCAATTGCTTCCACCACAGCTTTGCTGCCATTTCTTTCTCCAGGTTCCCCATCGTCCTTGTATGCATAGTCTTTAAGTACACCGAAAATAATTTTTTCAAATGATTTTGTTAGAAAACATATTGCGACAAAACTTGAGCCACTCGGCTTTAATAAACGTTCGTCTGCGATTTGCGTTGCTTTCTGCCCCTCAAGGGACACCTCTTCAGTCAGAAATGGTATACAAAAGAGTGATGGGTTGAACAGTCAGGACGGAGAGTCTCTAATTATAACACTTTGTTGTATACCCCCCTGCCCCCACCCCCGCCACCCCGCCCGATGGGGCGGAAAGCTAAGTTCGCAAATAGACCTTTTTACCGATATACGGCGGCCATACTGAATTAATTCGATTTAAGGAGTATTATAGGATGTCCAGGGGGCATGTATTTGCGAGCACTTTTCGGGACAAAGTTTTCTTAGAATAAGATTGTAATGGGCAAAAAGATCCTTGTGCCGTGTTTTGATGTAATAATTATCGCCTTTTTCCCGAGAAATATACAATGAAAGTCCATATTTCTAAGAGGGTCTCAATGGGGTGGTGGCTTTTACGGTTATCGGCTAAAATTTTGGCTCTTTTACGGCTATCAGTTAATTTCTGTCAGTTACGCTTAACGAAAAAGTTAAAAATTAACTTCTTTTGTTTCAAAAAATTAAATATTAATTAACCTGTATTTTTTTGAATAAAGGTCTTCGGATCATCTCGGAATGAAATAAGCTACTCTTTTGAAAAATTTTAACATTTGATAGATCATACTTTTTATAAAGTATTCCACTTGTAATATTATTTTACACTTAGAAATGTCGAGAGTCAATTTAAAAATAATCTTTGTGAAAAAGCAAAAGCAGACACGCGAACGCCCAACTCAAGGCCGGGGCGCGACATTCATTATAACAGAAATGGCCGTTTTCACATTAGAGAAGGATTATCGTGTGAGATGGGTTATCCGTTTGATGATTCGCGTCAGATAGGTAATACGTCTTAATTTGAAAATGGAATAGTTTTAATTTTGAATGAACTATCCGCCTGACTTTTGAAGACGGGATTATCCGTTCCAGATAGCCTGTGTACAGCCTCCCCCTTCACTCAGAAAATTTCGGAGAAGGGGTGTCTGTGGGGAGGACGCGACTGTACACAGGCTAGTCTCAGACGAATGATCCATTTCTAGCTCTAGTGTGAAAACGGCCAATAACAAAATTCCCGTGTCCAGTGTTTTTAATGATAGTGAAGGACTGTACGGAACGACTGTCTGCCGTTGCCTTGTCCGAAGGTCGCATTATTCCGTGCGGCTAATACGTTTCGGGTCACGTGGTCCGAGCGAGTTCGCCACCAAAATGCCTTGACCGAGATTGCGTGGGACGACGCCGTACAGGGACTAGGCATGGCAATGTCTACTGTAGCGTCAGAGAAAAACAGGGAAATGTTGTTTATCGGCAACGTGTTTTACAAACAGTGACATCTCTGCGTGTTGTTTCATTAGTGTTTCGGGGGCACGACCTCCGGTAAATTGCAAATATTAATCCAAAGCAAGAAGCCACACTTTCGCAATGGAAAAAATTAGTTCCCCGAGAGAGCGCCGAAAACGGAGCCTAGGTCTTGGTTAAGGCGCTTCGCCTAAGGTGCGTACAGAATCACACCAGCCGGGAAATAAAAAACGGAACCATGCACAGTTTAGTATCTTCCTTAAAAGTGGCAAATCTAGGAAACACTTTCTTTTACGGTTAACTCTTTTTTACCCTATTTACGGCTAACGGTTAAAATTTTTCAATTTTTACGGCTATCGGCTAAATTTTTGGCCGTTTTACGGCTATCGCTTAATCCCATTGAGACCCTCTTCTAATACTAAACTAGAAAAAGGCGAACATTATTACATCAAAACACGGCACAAGGATCTTTTTTCCCATTACAATCTTATTCTAAGAAAAGCGCTCGAAAATACAAACGAAATGTGCTCATGCCCCAGGGCATCCTATAAAACTCCTTAAATCGAATTAATTCAATATGGTCGCCGTATCGGTAAAAAGGTCTATTAGACCAATTGTTGATTTTTATTTTGTTTTTTTTTTTGCAATTCTCGTTGCCGTCGCAGGTTAGCATCACACGATTTTATTATTTGCAGGAGTACAACTCCAAGTATATCAACGAGGGCTGCACTTTTAGCCCTATCTGAATCTATATATTAGTGATTATGAAAGAAATCGAAAGCGCTAAACGAGGTAAACCAGTATGCCAGTTATAAATGCAGGGTAACCTAATTTCAAAGATACAATATAATATTTGCTCCAGAATAATAGCGAGGGGGGGTGTTTGCTTGCTGGCCACTAGACCATTAACTGTCCCTTATCTTTCCGTAAAATCGTCCAGATGTGTGGCCTTCTTGGGTCCGCTGCCCCAAAAGTAGATTTCATAGTCATCCCCGGGGCTAAACCTGAGTCGGGGAGCTTGATAAGAGCTGAAAAAAGGTACTCCTCAGTTTAATACCACAGGCTACCAGAAATATGAAATATATTTTAAAAAATAACAAATGCAAACATGAACGACAAACATAAAACAAAACAAGGTGAAAGCTCATAGCGACAACCAATTGTTTTAAAAATGCTAACCTGAATGGACAGGAGCCTGTTCTGGAAAACTAAAAAGCTGCTATTGTTAATGCACTAGGCACTTATGCATGCATGAGAGAGAAGAGAGAGAAGAGAGAGAAGAAGGGAACGCAAGC